>JAPPVO010007773.1:0-26042 GCA_030407325.1 Camellia japonica
CGTTTTCTTGTGCATCGCACTTTTTTATGCAGTTTACGCTCGCGCTCTTCTGCGCATCGCTCGTTTTTGTGCAGTTTACAGTTGCCCTTTCTTGCGTATCGCCCTTTTTTGTGCAGATTACACTCGCGTTTTCTTGCGCATCGCACTTTTTTGTGCAGATTACACTCCCATTTTCTTGCGGATCGCGCTTTTTTGTGGAGTTTACCCTCTGTTTTCTTGCGCATCGCACTTTTTTGTGCAGTTTACACTCGCGCTTTCTTACGCATCGCTCTTTTTTGTGCAGTTTACACTCGCGCTTTCTTGCGCATCACAATTTTTTGTGCAGATTACATTCGCGTTTTCTTGCGCATCGCACTTTTTTGTGCAGATTACACTCCCATTTTCTTGCGCATCACACTTTTTTGTGCATATTACACTGTTGATTTCTTGCATATCGCACTTTTTTGTGTAGTTTACACTCGCGTTTTCTTGCGTATCGCACTTTTTTGTGCAATTTACACTCGCGCTTTCTTGGGCATCGCACATTTTTTATGCAGATTACACTCGCGTTTTCTTGCGCATCGCACTTTTTTGTGCAGTTTACACTCGCGCATTATTGCGCATCGCACTTTTTTGTGCAGCTTACAGTCGCGCTTTCTTGCACATCGCGCTTTTTTGCGCAGTTTACACACGCGTTTTGTGCAGATTACACTCACATTTTCTTGCGTATCGCACTATTTTGTGCAGATTACAGTTGCCTTTTCTTGCGCGTCGCACTTTTTTGTGCAGTTTACACTCGCGCTTTCTTGCGCATCGCACCTTTTTGTGCAGTTTACACTCGCGCTTTCTTGGGCATCGCACATTTTTTATGCAGATTACACTCGCGTTTTCTTGCGCATCGCACTTTTTTCTGCAGATTACACTCGCGTTTTCTTGCGCATCGCACTTTTTTGTGCAGTTTACACTCGCGCATTATTGCGCATCGCACTTTTTTGTGCAGCTTACAGTCGCGCTTTCTTGCGCATCGCACTTTTTTGTGCAGTTTACACACGCGTTTTCTTGCGCATCGCAATTTTAGGGGCGGATTACACACAGCGTTTTCTTGCGCATCGCACTATTTTGTGCATATTACAGTTGCGTTTTCTTGCGCATCGCACTTTTTTGTGTAGTTTACACTCGTGTGCTTTCTTACGCATCGCTCTTTGTTGTGGAGTTTACACTCGCGCTTTCTTGCGCATCGCACTTTTTTGTGCAGATTACACTAGCGTTTTCTTGCGCATCGCACTTTTTTGTGCAGATTACACTCCCATTTTCTTGCGCATCGCACTTTTTTATGCATTTTACACTCTTGATTTCTTGCGTATCGCGCTTTTTTGTGTAGTTTACACTCGCGTTTTCTAGCGCATCGCACTTTTTTGTGCAGTTTACACTCGCGCTTTCTTGGGCATCGCACATTTTTTTTCCAGATTACACTCGCGTTTTCTTGCACATCGCACTTTATTCTGCAGATTACACCCGCGTTTTCTTGTGCATCGCACTTTTTTGTGCAGCTTACAGTCGCGCTTTCTTGCGCATTGCACTTTTTTGTGCAGTTTACACATGCGTTTTCTTGCGCATCGCACTTTTTTGTACAGATTAACTCGCGTTTTTTGGGATCGCACTATTTGGTGCATTTTACAGTTGCATTTTCTTGCGCATCGCACTTTTTGTCCAGTTTACGCTCGTGCTTTCTTGCGCATCGTTTTTGTGCAGTTACAGTTGCCCTTTCTTGCGCATCGCACTTTTTTGTGCAGATTACACTCGCGTTTTCTTGCGCATCGCACTTTTTTGTGCAGATTGCACTCGCGTTTTCTTGCGCATCACACTTTTTTGTGCAGTATACACTCGCGCTTTCCTGCGCATGGCTCTTTTTTGTGCAGTTTACACTCGCGCTTTCTTGCGCATCGCACTTTTTTGGGCAGCTTACAGTCGCGCTTTCTAGCGCATCGCACTTTTTTGTGCAGATTACACTCGCGTTTTCTTGCGCATCGCACTTTTTGTGCAGATTGCACTCCCGTTTTCTTGCGCATCGCACTTTTTTGTGCAGTTTACGCTCTTGATTTCGTGCGTATCGCTCTCTTTTGTGTAATTTACACTTGCGTTTTCTTGCGGATCGCACTTTTTTGTGCAGTTTACACTCGCGCTTTCTTGCGCATCGCACATTTTTTATGCAGATTACACTCGCGTTTTCTTGCGCATCGCACTTTTTTCTGCAGATTACACCCGCGTTTTCTTGTGCATCGCACTTTTTTGTGCAGCTTACAGTCGCGCTTTCTTGCGCATCGCACTTTTTTCTGCAGATTACACCCGCGTTTTCTTGTGCATTGCACTTTTTTGTGCAGTTTACACATGCGTTTTCTTGCGCATCGCACTTTTTTGTACAGATTACACTCGCGTTTTTTGCGGATCGCACTATTTGGTGCATTTTACAGTTGCATTTTCTTGCGCATCGCACTTTTTTGTCCAGTTTACGCTCGTGCTTTCTTGCGCATCGCTCTTTTTTTGGCAGTTTACAGTTGCCCTTTCTTGCGCATCGCACTTTTTTGTGCAGATACCTCGCGTTTCTTGCGCATCGCACTTTTTTGTGCAGATTGCACTCGCGTTTTCTTGCGCATCACACTTTTTTGTGCAGTATAACTCGCGCTTTCCTGCGCATGGCTCTTTTTTGTGCAGTTTACACTCGCGCTTTCTTGCGCATCGCACTTTTTTGGGCAGCTTACAGTCGCGCTTTCTAGCGCATCGCACTTTTTTGTGCAGATTACACTCGCGTTTTCTTGCGCATCGCACTTTTTGTGCAGATTACACTACCGTTTTCTTGCGCATCGCACTTTTTTGTGCAGTTTACGCTCTTCATTTCGTGCGTATCGCTCTCTTTTGTGTAATTTACACTCGCGTTTTCTTGCGGATCGCACTTTTTTGTGCAGTTTACACTCGCGCTTTCTTGCGCATCGCACATTTTTTATGCAGATTACACTCGCGTTTTCTTGCGCATCGCACTTTTTTCTGCAAATTACACTCGTGTTTTCTTGCGCATCGCACTTTTTTGTGCAGTTTACACTTCCGCATTATTGCGCATCGCACTTTTTTGTGCAGCTTACAGTCGCGCTTTCTTGCGCATCGCACTTTTTTGTTTAGTTTACACACGCGTTTTCTTGCGCATCGCACTTTTTTGGGCAGCTTACACTCGCGCTTTCTTGCGCATGGGTCTTTTTTGTGCAGTTTGCACTCGCGCTTTCTTGCGCATCGCACTTTTTTGGCAGCTTACGGCCGCGCTTTCTAGCGCATCGCACTTTTTTGTGCAGATTACACTCGCGTTTTCTTGCGCATCGCACTTTTTTGTGCAGATTACACTCCCGTTTTCTTGCGCATCGCACTTTTTTGTGCAGTTTACGCTCTTGATTTCTTGCGTATCGCACTTTTTTGTGTAGTTTACACTCGCGTTTTCTTGCGCATCGCACTTTTTTGTGCAGTTTACACTCGCGCTTTCTTGGGCATCGCACATTTTTTATGCAGATTACACTCGCGTTTTTCTTGCACATCGCATCTTATTCTGCAGATTACGCCGCGTTTTCTTGCGCATCGCACTTTTTGTGGCAGCTTACAGTCGCGCTTTCTTGCGCATTGCACTTTTTTGTGCAGTTTACACATGCGTTTTCTTGCGCATCGCACTTTTTTGTGCAGATTACACTCGCGTTTTTTGCGCATCGCACTATTTGGTGCATTTTACAGTTGCATTTTCTTGCGCATCGCACTTTTTTGTCCAGTTTACGCTCGTGCTTTCTTGCGCATCGCTCTTTTTTGTGCAGTTTACAGTTGCCCTTTCTTGCGCATCGCACTTTTTTGTGCAGATTACACTCGCGTTTTCTTGCGCATCGCACTTTTTTGTGCAGATTGCACTCGCGTTTTCTTGCGCATCGCACTTTTTTGTGCAGTATACACTCGCGCTTTCCTGCGTATGGCTCTTTTTTGTGCAGTTTACACTCGCGCTTTCTTGCGCATCGCACTTTTTTGGGCAGCTTACAGTCGCGCTTTCTAGCGCATCGCACTTTTTTGTGCAGATTACACTCGCGTTTTCTTGCGCATCGCACTTTTTGTGCAGATTACACTCCCATTTTCTTGCGCATCGCACTTTTTTGTGCAGTTTACGCTCTTGATTTCTTGCGTATCGCTCTCTTTTGTGTAATTTACACTCGCGTTTTCTTGCGGATCGCACTTTTTTGTGCAGTTTACACTCGCGCTTTCTTGGGCATCGCACATTTTTTATGCAGATTACACTCGCGTTTGCTTGCGCATCGCACTTTTTTCTGCAGATTACACTCGTGTTTTCTTGCGCATCGCACTTTTTTGTGCAGTTTACACTTCCGCATTATTGCGCATCGCACTTTTTTGTGCAGCTTACAGTCGCGCTTTCTTGCGCATCGCACTTTTTTGTTTAGTTTACACACGCGTTTTCTTGCGCATCGCACTTTTTTGGGCAGCTTACACTCGTGCTTTCTTGCGCATGGGTCTTTTTTACGCATGGATCTTTTTTGTGCAGTTTGCACTCGCGCTTTCTTGCGCATCGCACTTTTTTGGGCAGCTTACAGTCGCGCTTTCTAGCGCATCGCACTTTTTGTGCAGATTACACTCGCGTTTTCTTGCGCATCGCACTTTTTTGTGCAGATTACACTCCCGTTTTCTGGCGCATCGCACTTTTTTGTGCAGTTTACGCTGTTGATTTCTTGCGTATCGCACTTTTTTGTGTAATTTACACTCGCGTTTTCTTGCGCATCGCACTTTGTTGGGCAGTTTACACTCGCGCTTTCTTGGCATCAAACATTTTTTATGCAGATTACACTCGCGTTTTCTTGCGCAGCGCACTTTTTTCTGCAGATTACACTCGCGTTTTCTTGCGCATCGCACTTTTTTCTGCAGTTTACAATTGCGCATTATTGCGCATCGCACTTTTTTGTGCAGCTTACAGTGACGATTTCTTGCGCATCGCACTTTTTTGTTTAGTTTACACACGCGTTTTCTTGCGCGTCGCACTTTTTTGGGCAGATTTCACTCGCGTTTTCTTGCGCATCGCGCTATTTTGTGCATATTACAGTTGCGTTTTCTTGCGCATCGCATTTTTTTGTGTAGTTTACACTCGCACTTTCTTGCGCATCGCTCTTTTTTGTGCAGTTTACACTCGCGCTTTCTTGCGCATCGCTCTTTTTTGTGTAGTTTACACTTGCGCTTTCTTGGGCATCGCACATTTTTTATGCAGATTACACTCGCGTTTTCTTGCGCATTGCACTCTTTTCTGCAGATTACACTCGCGTTTTCTTGTGCATCGCACTTTTTTGTGCAGTTGGAAGTCGCGCATTATTGCGCATCGCACTTTTTCGGGCAGCTTACAGTCGCGCTTTCTGCGCATCGCACTTTTTTGTGCAGATTACACTCGCGTTTTCTTGCGCATCGCACTTTTTTGTGTAGATTACAATCCTATTTTCTTGCGCATCGCACTTTTTGCGCATTTTACACACTTGATTTCTTGCGTATCGCACTTTTTTGTGGAGTTTACACTCGCGTTTTCTTGCGCTTCGCACTTTTTTGTGCAGTTTACACTCGGGCTTTCCTGCGCATCGCTCTTTTTTGTGCAGTTTACACTCGCGCTTTCTTGCACATTGCAATTTTTTGTGCAGATTACGCTCGCGTTTTCTTGCGCATCGCACTTTTTTGCGCAGATTACACTAACGCGTTATTGCGCATCGCACTTTTTTGTGCATCTTACAGTCACACTTTTTTGCGCATCGCCCTTTTTTGTGTAGATTACACACACGTTTTCTTGCGCATCGCACTTTTTTGTGCAATTTACACTCGCGCATTATTGGCATCCCACTTTTTTGTGCAGCTTACAGTCGCGCTTTCTTGCGCATCGCACTTTTTTGTGCAGTTTACACACGCGTTTTCTTGCTCATCGCACTATTTTGTGAATATTACAGTTGCGTTTTTTTGCGCATCGCACTTTTTCTGCAGATTACACTCGCGTTTTCTTGCGCATCGCACTTTTTTCTGCAGCTTACAGTCGCGCTTTCATGCGCATCGCACTTTTTTGTGCAGTATACACTGGCGTTTTCTTCCGCATCGCACTTTTTTGTGCAGATTACACTCGCGTTTTCTTGCGCATCACACTATTTTGTGCATATTACAGTTGCGTTTTCTTGCGCATCTCACTTTTTTGTGCAGTTTACACTCGCGCTTTCTTGGGCATCGCACATTTTTTATGCAGATTACACTCGCGTTTTCTAGCGCATCGTACTTTTTTGTGCAGCGTACAGTAGTGCTTTCTTGCGCATCGCACTTTTTTGTGCAGTTTACACATGCATTTTCTTGCGCATCGCACTTTTTTGTGCAGATTACACTCGCGTTTTCTTGCGCATCGCACTATTTGGTGCATATTACAGTCGCGTGTTCTTGCGCATCGCACTTTTTTGTGTAGTTTACAATTGCGCATTTTTGGGCATCGCACTTTTTTGTGCTGCTTACAGTCGCGCTTTCTTGCGCATCGCACTTTTTTGTGCAGTTTCCACACGCATTTTCTTGCGCATCGCACTTTTTTGGGCAAATTACATTCGCATTTTCTTGCGCATCGCACTATTTTGTGCATATTACAGTTGCGTTTTCTTGCGCATCGCACTTTTTTGTGCAGTTTACACTCACGCTTTCTTGCGCATCGCTCTTTTTTGTGCAGTTTACACTCGCGTTTTCTTGCGCATCGCACTTTTTTGTGCAGATTACAATCCCATTTTCTTGCGCATCGCACTTTTTTGTGCATTTTACACACATGATTTCTTGCGTATCGCACTTTTTTGTGTATTTTACAGTCACGTTATCTCTCGCATCGCACTTTTTTGTGCAGTTTAGATTCGCGCTTTCTTGGGCATCGCACATTTTTTATGCAGATTACACTCGCGTTTTCTTGCGCATCGCACTTTTTTCTGCAGATTACACTCGCGTTTTCTTGCGCATCGCACTTTTTTGTGCAGTTTACAGTCGCGCTTTCTTGCGCATCGCCCTTTTTTGTGCAGTTTACAAACGCGTTTTCTTGCGCATTGCATTTTTTTGTGCAGATTACACTCGCGCTTTCTTGCGCATCGCACGATTTTGTGCATATTACAGTTGCTTTTTCTTGCGCATCGCACTTTTTTGTGCAGTTTACACTCGAGCATTATTGCGCATCACACCTTTTTGTGCAGCTTTCAGTCGCGCTTTCTTGCGCATCGCACTTTTTTATGCAGTTTACACATGCGTTTTCTTGCGCATCGCACTTTTCCGTGCAGATTATACTCGCGTTTTCTTGCGCATCGCACTATTTTGTGCAGATTATAGTGGCGTTTTCTTGCGCATCGCACTTTTTTGTGCAATTTACACTCGCGCTTTCTTGCGCATCGCTCTTTTTTATGCAGTTTACACTCGCGCTTTCTTCCGCATCGCTCTTTTTTGTTCAGTTTACACTCGCGCTTTCTTCCGCATCGCTCTTTTTTGTTCAGTTTACACTCGCACTTTCTCGCACATCGCAAATTTTTGTGCAGATTACACTCGCGTTTTCTTGCGCATCGCACTTTTTTGTGCAGCTTACAGTCTCGCTTTCATGCGCATCGCACTTTTTTGTGCAGTTTACACACGCGTTTTCTGCGCATAGCACTTTTGTCGGCAGATTACACTCGCGTTTTCTTGCGCATCGCACTATTTTGTGCATATTACAGTTGCGTTTTCTTGCGCATCGCACTTTTTTGTGCAGTTTACACTCGCGCTTTCTTGCGCATGGCTCTTTTTTGTGCAGTTTACGTTCGCGCTTTCTTGCGCATCGCACTTTTTTGTGCAGATTACACTCCCACTTTCTTGCGCATCGCACTTTTTTGTGCTGATTATACTCCCATTTTCTTGCACATCGCACTTTTTTGTGCATTTTACACTCTTGATTTCTTGCGTATCGCACTTTTTTATGTAGTTTACACTGGCGTTTTCTTGCGCATCGCACTTTTTTGTGCAGTTTACACTCGCGCTTTCTTGGGCATCGTACATTTTTCATGCAGATTGCACTCGCGTTTTCTTGCGCATTGCACTCTTTTCTGCAGATTGCAGTCGCGTTTTCTTACGCATCGCACTTTTTTGTGCAGTATACACTCGCGCTTTCTTGCGCATGGCTCTTTTTTGTGCATTTTACACTCGCGCTTTCTTGCGTATCGCACTTTTTTAGGCAGCTTACAGTCGTGCTTTCTAGCGCCTCGCACTTTTTTGTGCAGATTACACTCGAGTTTTCTTGCGCATCGCACTTTTTGTGCAGATTACACTCCCGTTTTCTTGCGCATCGCACTTTTTTGTGCAGTTTACGCTCTTGCTTTCTTGCGTATCGCTCTCTTTTGTGTAATTTACACTCGCGTTTTCTTGCGGATCGCACTTTTTTGTGCAGTTTACACTCGCGCTGTTTTGGGCATCGCACATTTTTTATGTAGATTACACTCGCGTTTTCTTGCGCATCGCACTTTTTTCTGCAGATTACACTCGTGTTTTCTTAAGCATCGCACTTTTTTGTGCAGTTTACACTTCCGCAATGTTGCGCATCGCACTTTTTTGTGCAGCTTACAGTCGCGCTTTCTTGCGCATCGCACTTTTTTGTTTAGTTTACACACGCGTTTTCTTGCGCATCGCACTTTTTTGGGCAGCTTACACTCGCGCTTTCTTGCGCATGGGTCTTTTTTGTGCAGTTTGCACTTGCGCTTTCTTGCGCATCGCACTTTTTTGGGCAGCTTACAGTCGCGCTTTCTAGCGCATCGCACTTGTTTGTGCAGATTACAATCGCGTTTTCTTGCGCATCGCACTTTTTTGTGCAGATTACACTCCCGTTTTCTTGCGCAACGCACTTTTTTGTGCAGTTTACGCTCTTGATTTCTTGCGTATCGCACTTTTTTGTGTAATTTACACTCGCGTTTCTTGCGCATCGCACTTTTTTGGGCAGTTTACACTCGCGCTTTCTTGGGCATCCCACATTTTTTATGCAGATTACACTCGCGTTTTTTTTCTGCAGTTTACACTTGCGCATTATTGCGCATCGCACTTTTTTGTGCAGCTTACAGCCACGATTTCTTGCGCATCGCACTTTTTTGTTTAGTTTGCACACGTGTTTTCTTGCGCGTCGCACTTTTTTGGGCAGATTTCACTCGCGTTTTCTTGCGCATCGCATTTTTTTGTGTAGTTTACACTCGCACTTTCTTGCGCATCGCTCTTTTTTGTGCAGTTTACACTCGCGCTCTCTTGCGCATCGCTCTTTTTTGTGTAGTTTACACTTGCGCTTTCTTGGGCATCGCACATTTTTTATGCAGATTACACTCGCGTTTTCTTGCGCATTGCACTTTTTTCTGCAGATTACACTCGCGTTTTCTTGTGCATCGCACATTTTTGTGCAGTTTACACTCGCGCATTATTGCGCATCGCACTTTTTTGGGCAGCTTACAGTCGCGCTTTCTAGCGCATCGCACTTTTTTGTGCAGATTACACTCGCGTTTTCTTGCGCATCGCACTTTTTTGTGCAGATTACAATCCCATTTTCTTGCGTATTGCACTTTTTTGTGCATTTTACACACTTGATTTCTTGCGTATCGCACTTTTTTGTGTAGTTTACACTCGCGTTTTCTTGCGCATCGCACTTTTTTGTGCAGTTTACACTCGCGCTTTCTTGCGCATCGCTCTTTTTTGGGCAGTTTACACTCGCACTTTCTTGCACATCGCACTTTTTTCTGCAGATTACACTCGCGTTTTCTTGCGCATCGTACTTTTTTGTGCAGATTACAGTGGCGTTTTCTTGCGTATCGGACTTTTTTGTGCAGATTACAGTGGCGCTTTCTTGCGCGTCGCCCTTTTTTGTGCAGTTTACACTAGCGCTTTCTTGCGGATCGCTCTTTTTTGTGCAGTTTACACTCGCGCTTTCTTGCACGTCGCAAATTTTTGTGTCGATTACACTCGCGATTTCTTGTGCATCGCATTTTTTTCTGCAGATTACACTCGCGTTTTCTTACGCATCGCACTTTTTTGTGCAGTTTACACTCGCGCATTATTGTGCATTGCACTTTTTTATGCAGCTTACAGTCGCGCTTTCTTGCGCATCGCACTTTTTTGTGCAATTTACACACGCGTTTTCTTGCGCATCGCACTTTTTTGGACAGATTACACTCGCGTTTTCTTGCGCATCGCACTATTTTTTGCATATTACAGTTGTGTTTTCTTGCGCATCGCACTTTTTTGTGCAGTTCACACCCGCGCTTTCTTGCGCATGGCTCTTTTTTGTGCAGTTTACACTCGCACTTTCTTTCGCATCGCACTTTTTTGTGTAGATTACACTCCCCTTTTCATGCGCATCGCACTTTTTTGTGCTGATTACACTCCTATTTTCTTGCGCATCGCACTTTTTTGTGCATTTTACACTCTTGATTTCTTGCGTATCGCACTTTTTTGTGTAGTTTACACTCGCGTTTTCTTGCGCATCGCACTTTTTTGTGCAGTTTACACTCGCGCTTTCTTGGGCATCGCACATTTTTTATGCAGATTACACTCGCGTTTTCTTGCGCATCGCACATTTTTCTGCAGATTACACTCGCGTTTTCTTGCACATCGTACTTTTTTGTGCAGTTTACACTTGCGCATTATTGCGCATCGCACTTTTTTCTGCAGATTACAGTCGCGCTTTCTTGCGCATCGCACTTTTTTGTGCATATTACACTCGCGTTTTGTTGCGCATCGCACTTTTTTGCGGAGATTACACTTCCGTTTTCTTGCGCAACGCACTATTTTGTGCATTTTACACTCTTGATTTCTTGCGTATCGCACTTTTTTGAGTATTTTACACTCGCGTTTTCTTGCGCATCGCACTTTTTGTGCAGTTTACACTCGCGCTTTCTTGGACACCGCACATTTTTTATGCAGATTACACTCGCGTTTTCTTGCGCATCGCACTTTTTTGTGCAGTTTACACTGCGCATTATTGCGCATCGCACTTTTTTGTGCAGCTTACAGTCGCGCTTTCTGCGCAACGCACCTTTTTGTGTAGTTTACATACGCGTTTTGTTGGAATCGCACTTTTTTGGGCATATTACACTCGCGTTTTCTTGCGCATCGCACTTTTTTCTGCAGATTACACTCGCGTTTTCTTCCACATCGCACTTTTTTGTGCAGTTTACACTCGCGCTTTCTTGCGCATCGCTCTTTTTTGTGGAGTTTACTCTCGCGCTTTCTTGCGCATCGAATTTTTTGTGCAGATTACAATCCCATTTTCTTGCGCATCGCACTTTTTTGTGCATTTTAAACTCTTTATTTCTTGCGTATCGCATTTTTTTGTGTAGTTTACACTTGTGTTTTCTTGCGCATCGCACTTTTTTGTGCAGTTTACACTCGCGTTTTCTTGGGCACCGCACATTTTTTATGCAGATTACACTCGCGTTTTCTTGCGCATCGCACTTTTTTCTGCAGATTACACTCGCGTTTTCTTGCGCATCGCACTTTTTTGTGCAGCTTACAGTCGCGTTTTCTTGCGCATCGCACTTTTTGTGCAGTTTACACACGCGTTTTCTTGCGCATCGCACTTTTTTGTGCAGATTACACTCGCGTTTTCTTGCGCATCGCACTTTTTTGTGCATATTACAGTTGTGTTTTCTTGCGCATCGCACTTTTTTGTGCAGTTTACACTCGCGCTTTCTTGCGCATCGCTCTTTTTTGTGCAGTTTACACTCGCATTTTCTTGCGCATCGCACTTTTTTGTGCAGATTACACTCGCGCTTTCTTGCACATCACAATTTTTTGTGCAGATTACGCTCGCGTTTTCTTGCGCATCGCACTTTTTTGCGCAGATTACACTCACGCGTTATTGCGCATCGCATTTTTTTGTGCAGTTTACAGTCACGCTTTTTTGCGCATCGCCCTTTTTTGTGCAGATTACACACGCGTTTTCTTGCGCATCGCACTTTTTTGGGCAATTTACACTCGCGCATTATTGGTATCCCACTTTTTTGTGCAGCTTACAGTCGCGCTTTCTTGCGCATCGCACTTTTTTGTGCAGTTTACACACGCGTTTTCTTGCGCATCGCACTATTTTGTGCATATTACAGTTGCTTTTTTTTGCGCATCGCACTTTTTTCTGCAGATTACACTCGCGTTTTCTTGCGCATCGCACTTTTTTCTGCAGCTTACAGTCGCGCTTTCATGCGCATCGCACTTTTTTTTTGCATTTACACTGGCGTTTTCTTGCGCATCGCACTTTTTGTGCAGATTACGCTCGCGTTTTCTTGCGCATCACACTATTTTGTGCATATTACAGTGGCGTTTTCTTGCGCATCGCATTTTTTTGTGCAGTTTACACTCGCGCTTTCTTGCACATCGCACTTTTTTTCTGCATAATACACTCGCGTTTTCTTGCGCATCGCACTTTTTTCTGCAGCTTACAATCGCGCTTTCATGAGCATCGCACTTTTTTGTGCAGTTTACACTGGCGTTTTCTTGCGCATCGCACTTTTTGTGCAGATTACACTCGCGTTTTCTTGCGCATCGCACTATTTTGTGCATATTACAGTTGCATTTTCTTGCGCATCGCACTTTTTTGTGCAGTTTACACTCGCGCTTTCTTGGGCATCGCACATTTTTTATGCAGATTACACTCGCGTTTTCTTGCGCATCGCACTTTTTTGTGCAGCTTACAGTCGTGCTTTCTTGCGCATCGCACTTTTTTGTGCAGTTTACACATGCGTTTTCTTGCGCATCGCACTTTTTTGTGCAGATTACACTCGCGTTTTCTTGCGCATCGCACTATTTTGTGCATATTATAGTGGCGTTTTCTTGCGCATCGGACTATTTTGTGCAGTTTACACTCGCGCTTTCTTGCGCATCGATCTTTTTTGTGTAGTTTACACTCGCGCTTTCTTGCGCATCGCAATTTTTTGTGCAGATTATACTCGGCTTTTCTTGCGCAACCCACTTTTTTCTGCAGATTACACTCGTGTTTTCTTGCGCATCGCACTTTTTTGTGTAGTTTACACTCGCGTTTTCTTGCGCATCGCACTTTTTTGTGCAGTTTACATTCGCATTTTCTTGGGCATCGCACTTTTTTTATGCAGATTAAACTCGCGTTTTCTTGCGCGTCGCACTTTTTTCTGCAGATTACACTCGCGTTTTCTTGCGCATCGCACTTTTTTGTGCAGTTTACACTCGCGCATTATTGCGCATCACACTTTTTTGTGCAGCTTACAGTCGCGCTTTCTTGCGCATCGGACTTTTTTGTGCAGTATACACAGGCGTTTTCCAGCGCATCGCACTTTTTTGTGTAGATTACACTCGCGTTTTGTTGCGCATCGCACTTTTTTGTGCAGTTTACACTCGCGCTTGCTTGCACATCGCAATTTTTTGTGCAGATTACACTCGCGTTTTCCTGCGCATCGCACTTTTTTGTGCAGATTACACTCGCGTTTTCTTGCGCATCGTACTTTTTTGCGCAGATTATACTCACGCATTATTGCGCATCGCACTTTTTTGTGCAGCTTACAGTCACGCTTTTTTGCGCATCGCACATTTTTGTGCAGTTTATACACGCGTTTTCTTGCGCATCGCACTTTTTCGGGCAGATTACACTCGCGTTTTCTTGCGCATCGCACTATTTTGTGCATATTACAGTTTCGTTTTCTTGCGCATCGCACTTTTTTGTGCAGTTTACACTCGCGCTTTGTTGCGCATCGCTCTTTTTTGTGCAGTTTACACTCGCGCTTTCTTGCGCATCGCACTTTTTTGGTGCAGATTACACTCGTGTTTTCTTGCGCATCGCACTTTTTTGCCCAGATTACACTCTCATTTTCTTGCGCATCGCACTTTTTTGTGCAGTTTACACTCGCGCATTATTGCGCATCACACTTTTTTGTGTAGCTTACAGTCGCGCTTTCTTGCGCATCGGATTTTTTTGTGCAGTTTACACAGGCGTTTTCCTACGCATCGCACTTTTTTGTGCAGATTACACTCGCGTTTTCTTGCGCAACGCACTATTTTGTGCATATTACAGTTGTGTTTTCTTGCGCATCGCACATTTTTGTGCAGTTTACACTCGCGCTTTCTTGCGCATCGCTCTTTTTTGTGCAGTTTACACTCGTACTTTCTTGCGCATCGCACTTTTTTGTGCAGATTACACTCGCGTTTTCTTCCGCATCGCACTTTTTTGTGCAGTTTACACTCGCGCTTTCTTGCGCATCGCACTTTTTTGTGCAGATTACACTCGCGCTTTCTTGCACATCGCAATTTTTTGTGCAGATTACGCTCGCGTTTTCTTGCGCATCGCACTTTTTTGCGCAGATTACACTCACGCGTTATTGCGCATCGCACTTTTTTATGCAGCTTACAGTCACGCTTTTTTGCGCATCGCCCTTTTTTGTGCAGATTACACACGCGTTTTCTTCCACATCGCACTTTTTTGGGCAATTTACACTCGCGCATTATTTGCATCCCACTTTTTTGTGCAGCTTACAGTCGCGCTTTCTTGCGCATCGCACTTTTTTGTGCAGTTTACACACGCGTTTTCTTGCGCATCGCACTATTTTGTGCATATTACAGTTGCGTTTTTTTGCGCATCGCACTTTTTTCTGCAGATTACACTCGCGTTTTCTTGCGCATCGCACTTTTTTCTGCAGCTTACAGTCGCGCTTTCATGCGCATCGCACTTTTTTGTGCAGTTTACACTGGCGTTTTCTTGCACATCGCACTTTTTGTGCAGATTACACTCGCGTTTTCTTGCGCATCACACTATTTTGTGCATATTACAGTTGCGTTTTCTTGCACATCGCATTTTTTTGTGCAGTTTACACTCGCGCTTTCTTGGGCATCGCACATTTTTTATGCAGATTACACTCGCGTTTTCTAGCGCATCGCACTTTTTTGTGCAGCGTACAGTCGTGCTTTCTTGCGCATCGCACTTTTTTGTGCAGTTTACATATGCGTTTTCATGCGCATCACACTTTTTTGTGCAGTTTACACTCGCGTTTTCTTGCGCATCGCACTTTTTTGTGCAGATTACAATCGCGTTTTCTTGCGCATCGCACTATTTTGTGCATATTACAGTTGCGTTTTCTTGCGCATCGCACTTTTTTGTGCATTTTACACTCTTGATTTCTTGCGTATCGCACTTTTTTGTGCAGATTACACTCGCGTTTTCTTGCGCATCGCACTTTTTTGTGCAGTTTACACTCGCGCTTTCTTGGACATCGCACATTTTTTATGCAGATTACACTCGCGTTTTCTTGCGCATCGCACTTTTTTGTGCAGTTTACACTCGCGCATTATTGCGCATCGCACTTTTTTGTGCAGCTTACAGTCGCGCTTTCTTGCGCAACGCACCTTTTTGTGTAGTTTACATACGCGTTTTGTTGGGAATCGCACTTTTTTGGGCATATTACACTCGCGTTTTCTTGCGCATCGCACTTTTTTCTGCAGATTACACTCGCGTTTTCTTCCACATCGCACTTTTTTGTGCAGTTTACACTCGCGCTTTCTTGCGCATCGCTCTTTTTTGTGGAGTTTACTCTCGCGCTTTCTTGCGCATCGAATTTTTTGTGCAGATTACAATCCATTTTCTTGCGCATCGCACTTTTTGTGCATTTTAAACTCTTTATTTCTTGCGTATCGCATTTTTTTGTGTAGTTTACACTTGTGTTTTCTTGCGCATCGCACTTTTTTGTGCAGTTTACACTCGCGTTTTCTTGGGCACCGCACATTTTTTATGCAGATTACACTCGCGTTTTCTTGCGCATCGCACTTTTTTCTGCAGATTACACTCGCGGTTTCTTGCGCATCGCACTTTTTTGTGCAGCTTACAGTCGCGCTTTCTTGCGCATCGCACTTTTTTGTGCAGTTTACACACGCGTTTTCTTGCGCATCGCACTTTTTTGTGCAGATTACACTCGCGTTTTCTTGCGCATCGCACTATTTTGTACATATTACAGTTGTGTTTTCTTGCGCATCGCACATTTTTGTGCAGTTTACACTCGCGCTTTCTTGCGCATCGCTCTTTTTTGTGCAGTTTACACTCGCATTTTCTTGCGCATCGCACTTTTTTGTGCAGATTACACTCGCGCTTTCTTGCACATCACAATTTTTTGTGCAGATTACGCTCGCGTTTTCTTGCGCATCGCACTTTTTTGCGCAGATTACACTCACGCGTTATTGCGCATCGCATTTTTTTGTGCAGTTTACAGTCACGCTTTTTTGCGCATCGCCCTTTTTTGTGCAGATTACACACGCGTTTTCTTGCGCATCGCACTTTTTTGGGCAATTTACACTCGCGCATTATTGGTATCCCACTTTTTTGTGCAGCTTACAGTCGCGCTTTCTTGCGCATCGCACTTTTTTGTGCAGTTTACACACGCGTTTTCTTGCGCATCGCACTATTTTGTGCATATTACAGTTGCGTTTTTTTGCGCATCGCACTTTTTTCTGCAGATTACACTCGCGTTTTCTTGCGCATCGCACTTTTTTCTGCAGCTTACAGTCGCGCTTTCATGCGCATCGCACTTTTTTGTGCAGTTTACACTGGCGTTTTCTTGCGCATCGCACTTTTTGTGCAGATTACGCTCGCGTTTTCTTGCGCATCACACTATTTTGTGCATATTACAGTGGCGTTTTCTTGCGCATCGCATTTTTTTGTGCAGTTTACACTCGCGCTTTCTTGCACATCGCACTTTTTTTCTGCATAATACACTCGCGTTTTCTTGCGCATCGCACTTTTTTCTGCAGCTTACAATCGCGCTTTCATGAGCATCGCAGTTTTTTGTGCAGTTTACACTGGCGTTTTCTTGCGCATCGCACTTTTTTGTGCAGATTACACTCGCGTTTTCTTGCGCATTACACTATTTTGTGCATATTACAGTTGCGTTTTCTTGCGCATCGCACTTTTTTGTGCAGTTTACACTCGCGCTTTCTTGGGCATCGCACATTTTTTATGCAGATTACACTCGCGTTTTCTAGCGCATCGCACTTTTTTGTGCAGCGTACAGTCGTGCTTTCTTGCGCATCGCACTTTTTTGTGCAGTTTACACATGCGTTTTGTTGCGCATCGCACTTTTTTGTGCAGATTACACTCGCGTTTTCTTGCGCATCGCACTATTTTGTGCATATTATAGTTGCGTTTTTTTGCGCATCGCACTTTTTTATGCAGTTTACACTCGCGCTTTCTTGCGCATTGCTCTTTTTTGTGCAGTTTACACTCGCACTTTGTTGCGCATCGCAACTTTTTGTGCAGATTACGCTCCCATTTTCTTGCGCATCGCACTTTTTTGTGCATTCTACACTCTTGATTTCTTGCGTATCGCACTTTTTTGTGTAGTTTACACTCGCGTTTCTTGCGCATCGCACTTTTTTGTGCAGTTTACATTCGCATTTTCTTGGCATCGCACTTTTTTTATGCAGATTAAACTCGCGTTTTCTTGCGCGTCGCACTTTTTTCTGCAGATTACACTCGCGTTTTCTTGCGCATCGCACTTTTTTGTGCAGTTTACACTCGCGCATTATTGCGCATCACACTTTTTTGTGCAGCTTACAGTGTCGCTTTCTTGCGCATCGGACTTTTTTGTGCAGTATACACAGGCGTTTTCCAGCGCATCGCACTTTTTTGTGTAGATTACACTCGCGTTGTTGCGCATCGCACTTTTTTGTGCAGTTTACACTCGCGCTTGCTTGCACATCGCAATTTTTTGTGCAGATTACACTCGCGTTTTCCTGCGCATCGCACTTTTTTGTGCAGATTACACTCGCGTTTTCTTGCGCATCGTACTTTTTTGCGCAGATTATACTCACGCATTATTGCGCATCGCACTTTTTTGTGCAGCTTACAGTCACGCTTTTTTGCGCATCGCACATTTTTGTGCAGTTTATACACGCTTTCTTGCGCATCGCACTTTTTCGGGCAGATTACACTCGCGTTTTCTTGCGCATCGCACTATTTTGTGCATATTACAGTTTCGTTTTCTTGCGCATCGCACTTTTTTGTGCAGTTTACACTCGCGCTTTGTTGCGCATCGCTCTTTTTATGCAGTTTACACTCGCGCTTTCTTGCGCATCGCACTTTTTTGGTGCAGATTACACTCGTGTTTTCTTGCGCATCGCACTTTTTTGCCCAGATTACACTCTCATTTTCTTGCGCATCGCACTTTTTTGTGCAGTTTACACTCGCGCATTATTGCGCATCACACTTTTTTGTGTAGCTTACAGTCGCGCTTTCTTGCGCATCGGATTTTTTTGTGCAGTTTACACAGGCGTTTTCCTACGCATCGCACTTTTTTGTGCAGATTACACTCGCGTTTTCTTGCGCAACGCACTATTTTGTGCATATTACAGTTGTGTTTTCTTGCGCATCGCACATTTTTGTGCAGTTTACACTCGCGCTTTCTTGCGCATCGCTCTTTTTTGTGCAGTTTACACTCGTACTTTCTTGCGCATCGCACTTTTTGTGCAGTTTACACACGCGTTTTCTTGCGCATCGCACTTTTTGTGCATATTACAGTTGCGTTTTTTTGCGCATCGCACTTTTTTCTGCAGCTTACAGTCGCGCTTTCATGCACATCGCACTTTTTTGTGCAGTTTACACTGGCGTTTTCTTGCACATCGCACTTTTTGTGCAGATTACACTCGCGTTTTCTTGCGCATCACACTATTTTGTGCATATTACAGTTGCGTTTTCTTGCACATCGCATTTTTTTGTGCAGTTTACACTCGCGCTTTCTTGGGCATCGCACATTTTTTATGCAGATTACACTCGCGTTTTCTAGCGCATCGCACTTTTTTGTGCAGCGTACAGTCGTGCTTTCTTGCGCATCGCACTTTTTTGTGCAGTTTACATATGCGTTTTCATGCGCATCACACTTTTTTGTGCAGATTACACTCGCGTTTTCTTGCGCATCGCACTATTTTCTGCATATTACAGTTGCGTTTTTTTGCGCATCGCACTTTTTTGCGGAGATTACACTTCCGTTTTCTTGCGCAACGCACTATTTTGTGCATTTTACACTCTTGATTTCTTGCGTATCGCACTTTTTTGAGTATTTTACACTCGCGTTTTCTTGCGCATCGCACTTTTTTGTGCAGTTTACACTCGCGCTTTCTTGGACACCGCACATTTTTTATGCAGATTACACTCGCGTTTTCTTGCGCATCGCACTTTTTTGTGCAGTTTACACTCGCGCATTATTGCGCATCGCACTTTTTTGTGCAGCTTACAGTCGCGCTTTCTTGCGCAACGCACCTTTTTGTGTAGTTTACATACGCGTTTTGTTGGGAATCGCACTTTTTTGGGCATATTACACTCGCGTTTTCTTGCGCATCGCACTTTTTTCTGCAGATTACACTCGCGTTTTCTTCCACATCGCACTTTTTGTGCAGTTTACACTCGCGCTTTCTTGCGCATCGCTCTTTTTTGTGGAGTTTACTCTCGCGCTTTCTTGCGAGCATCGAATTTTGTGCAGAATACACTCCCATTTTCTTGCGCATTGCACTTTTTTGTGCATTTTACACTCATGATTTCTTGCGTATCGCACTTTTTTGTGTAGTTTGCACTCGCGTTTTCTTGCGCATCGCACTTTTTTGTGCAGTTTACACTCGCGCTTTCTTGGGCATCGCACATTTTTTATGCAGATTACACTCGCGTTTTCTTGCGCATCGCACTTTTTTCTGCAGATTACACTCGCGTTTTCTTGCGCATCGCACTTTTTTGTGCAGCTTACAGTCGCGCTTTCTTGCGCATCGCACTTTTTTGTGCAGTTTACACACGCGTTTTCTTGCGCATCGCACTTTTTTGTGCAGATTACACTCGCGTTTTCTTGCGCATCGCACTATTTTGTGCATATTACAGTTGCGTTTTCTTGCGCATCGCACTTTTTTGTGCAGTTTACACTCGCGCTTTCTTGCGCATCGCTCTTTTTTGTGCATTTTACACTCGCGCTTTCTTGCGCATCGCACTTTTTTGTGCAGATTACACTCGCGTTTTCTTGCGCATCGCACTTTTTTGTGCAGATTACGCTCGCGTTTCTTGCGCATCGCACTTTTTTGCGCAGATTACACTCACGCGTTATTGCGCATCGCATTTTTTTGTGCAGTTTACAGTCACGCTTTTTTGCGCATCGCCCTTTTTGTGCAGATTACACACGCGTTTTCTTGCGCATCGCACTTTTTTGGGCAATTTACACTCGCGCATTATTGGTATCCCACTTTTTTGTGCAGCTTACAGTCGCGCTTCTTGCGCATCGCACTTTTTTGTGCAGTTTACACACGCGTTTTCTTGCGCATCGCACTATTTTGTGGCATATTACAGTTGCGTTTTTTTGCGCATCGCACTTTTTTCTGCAGATTACACTCGCGTTTTCTTGCGCATCGCACTTTTTTCTGCAGCTTACAGTCGCGCTTTCATGCGCATCGCACTTTTTTGTGCAGTTTACACTGGCGTTTTCTTGCGCATCGCACTTTTTGTGCAGATTACGCTCGCGTTTTCTTGCGCATCACACTATTTTGTGCATATTACAGTGGCGTTTTCTTGCGCATCGCATTTTTTTGTGCAGTTTACACTCGCGCTTTTTGCACATCGCACTTTTTTCTGCATAATACACTCGCGTTTTCTTGCGCATCGCACTTTTTTCTGCAGCTTACAATCGCGCTTTCATGAGCATCGCAGTTTTTTGTGCAGTTTACACTGGCGTTTTCTTGCGCATCGCACTTTTTTGTGCAGATTACACTCGCGTTTCTTGCGCATTACACTATTTTGTGCATATTACAGTTGCGTTTTCTTGCGCATCGCACTTTTTTGTGCAGTTTACACTCGCGCTTTCTTGGGCATCGCACATTTTTTATGCAGATTACACTCGCGTTTTCTAAGCGCATCGCACTTTTTTGTGCAGCGTACAGTCGTGCTTTCTTGCGCATCGCACTTTTTTGTGCAGTTTACACATGCGTTTTGTTGCGCATCGCACTTTTTTGTGCAGATTACACTCGCGTTTTCTTGCGCATCGCACTATTTTGTGCATATTATAGTTGCGTTTTTTTGCGCATCGCACTTTTTTATGCAGTTTACACTCGCGCTTTCTTGCGCATTGCTCTTTTTTGTGCAGTTTACACTCGCACTTTGTTGCGCATCGCAACTTTTTGTGCAGATTACGCTCCCATTTTCTTGCGCATCGCACTTTTTTGTGCATTCTACACTCTTGATTTCTTGCGTATCGCACTTTTTTGTGTAGTTTACACTCGCGTTTTCTTGCGCATCGCACTTTTTTGTGCAGTTTACATTCGCATTTTCTTGGGCATCGCACTTTTTTTATGCAGATTAAACTCGCGTTTTCTTGCGCGTCGCACTTTTTTCTGCAGATTACACTCGCGTTTTCTTGCGCATCGCACTTTTTTGTGCAGTTTACACTCGCGCATTATTGCGCATCACACTTTTTTGTGGCAGCTTACAGTGTCGCTTTCTTGCGCATCGGACTTTTTTGTGCAGTATACACAGGCGTTTTTCCAGCGCATCGCACTTTTTTGGTGTGATTACACTCGCGTTTGTTGCGCATCGCACTTTTTTGTGCAGTTACACTCGCGCTTGCTTGCACATCGCAATTTTTTGTGCAGATACACTCGCGTTTTCCTGCGCATCGCACTTTTTTGTGCAGATTACACTCGCGTTTTCTTGCGCATCGTACTTTTTTGCGCAGATTATACTCACGCATTATTGCGCATCGCACTTTTTTGTGCAGCTTACAGTCACGCTTTTTTGCGCATCGCACATTTTTGTGCAGTTTATACACGCGTTTTCTTGCGCATCGCACTTTTTCGGGCAGATTACACTCGCGTTTTCTTGCGCATCGCACTATTTTGTGCATATTACAGTTTCGTTTTCTTGCGCATCGCACTTTTTTGTGCAGTTTACACTCGCGCTTTGTTGCGCATCGCTCTTTTTATGCAGTTTACACTCGCGCTTTCTTGCGCATCGCTTTTTTGGTGCAGATTACACTCGTGTTTTCTTGCGCATCGCACTTTTTTGCCCAGATTACACTCTCATTTTCTTGCGCATCGCACTTTTTTGTGCAGTTTACACTCGCGCATTATTGCGCATCACACTTTTTTGTGTAGCTTACAGTCGCGCTTTCTTGCGCATCGGATTTTTTTGTGCAGTTTACACAGGCGTTTTCCTACGCATCGCACTTTTTGGGCAGATTACACTCGCGTTTTCTTGCGCAACGCACTATTTTGTGCATATTACAGTTGTGTTTTCTTGCGCATCGCACATTTTTGTGCAGTTTACACTCGCGCTTTCTTGCGCATCGCTCTTTTTTGTGCAGTTTACACTCGTACTTTCTTGCGCATCGCACTTTTTTGTGCAGTTTACACACGCGTTTTCTTGCGCATCGCACTATTTTGTGCATATTACAGTTGCGTTTTTTTGCGCATCGCACTTTTTTCTGCAGATTACACTCGCGTTTTCTTGCGCATCGCACTTTTTTCTGCAGCTTACAGTCGCGCTTTCATGCGCATCGCACTTTTTGTGCAGTTTACACTGGCGTTTTCTTGCACATCGCACTTTTTGTGCAGATTACACTCGCGTTTTCTTGCGCATCAACTATTTTGTGCATATTACAGTTGGCGTTTTCTTGCACATCGCCATTTTTTGTGCAGTTTACACTCGCGCTTTCTTGGGCATCGCACATTTTTTATGCAGATTACACTCGCGTTTTCTAGCGCATCGCACTTTTTTGTGCAGCGTACAGTCGTGCTTTCTTGCGCATCGCACTTTTTTGTGCAGTTTACATATGCGTTTTCATGCGCATCACACTTTTTTTGCCAGATTACACTCGCGTTTTCTTGCGCATCGCACTATTTTCTGCATATTACAGTTGCGTTTTTTTGTGCATCGCACTTTTTTATGAAGTTTACACTCGCGCTTTCTTGCGCATTGCTCTTTTTTGTGCAGTTTACACTCGCACTTTGTTGCGCATCGCAACTTTTTGTGCAGATTACGCTCCCATTTTCTTGCGCATCGCACCTTTTTGTGCATTCTACACTCTTGATTTCTTGCGTATCGCACTTTTTTGTGTTGTTTACAGTCGCGTTTTCTTGCGCATTGCACTTTTCTGTGCAGTTTACATTCGCGCTTTCTTGGGCATCGCACATTTTTTATGCAGATTACACTCGCGTTTTCTTGCGCGTCGCACTTTTTTCTGCAGATTACACTCGCGTTTTCTTGCGCATCACACTTTTTTGTGCAGCTTCCAGTCGCGCTTTCTTGCGCATCAGACTTTTTTGTGCAGTTTACACAGGCGTTTTCCTGCGCATCGCACTTTTTTGTGCAGATTACACTCGCGTTTTCTTGCGCATCGCACTTTTTTGTGCAGTTTACACTCGCGGTTTCTTGCGCATCGCTCTTTGTTGTGCAGTTTACACTCGCGCTTGCACGCACATCGCAATTTTTTGTGCAGATTACACTCGCGTTTTTCTGCGCATCGCACTTTTTTGTGCAGATTACACTCGCATTTTCTTGCGCATCGTACTTTTTTGCGCAGATTATACTCACGCATTATTGCGCATCGCACTTTTTTGTGCAGCTTACAGTCACGCTTTTTTGCGCATCGCACTTTTTTGTGCAGTTTACACACGCGTTTTCTTGCGCATCGCACTCTTTCGGGCAGATTACACTCGCGTTTTCTTGCGCATCGCACTATTTTGTGCATATTACAGTTTCGTTTCCTCGCGCATCGCACTTTTTTGTGCAGTTTACACTCGCGCTTTGTTGCGCATCGCTCTTTTTTGTGCAGTTTACACTCGCGCTTTCTTGCGCATCGCACTTTTTTGGTGCAGATTACACTCGCGTTTTCTTGCGCATCGCACTTTTTTGCGCAGATTACACTCTCATTTTCTTGCGCATCGCACTTTTTTGTGCAGTTTACACTCGCGCATTATTGCGCATCACACTTTTTTGTGCAGCTTACAGTCGCGCTTTCTTGCGCATCGGACTTTTTTGTGCAGTTTACATAGGCGTTTTCCTGCGCATCGCACTTTTTTGTGCAGATTACACTCGCGTTTTCTTGCGTATCGCACTATTTTGTGCATATTACGGTTGTGTTTTCTTGCGCATCGCACATTTTTGTGCAGTTTACACTCGCGCTTTCTAGCGCATCGCTCTTTTTTGTGCAGTTTACACTCGCACTTTCTTGCGCATCGCACGTTTTTGTGCAGATTACACTCGCGTTTTTTGCGCATCGCACTTTTTTGTGCAGTTTACACTCGCGCTTTCTTGCGCATCGCACTTTTTTATGCAGTTTACACTCGCGCTTTCTTGCACATCGCAATTTTTTGTGCAGATTACGCTCGCGTTTTCTTGCGCATCGCACTTTTTTGCGCAGATTACACTCACGCGTTATTGCGCATCGCACTTTTTTGTGCAGCTTACAGTCACGCTTTTTTGCGCATCGCCCTTTTTTGTGCAGATTACACACGCGTTTTCTTGCGCATCGCACTTTTTTGGGCAATTTACACTCGCGTATTATTGGCATCCCACTTTTTTGTGCAGCTTACAGTCGCGCTTTCTTGCGCATCGCACTTTTTTGTGCAGTTTACACACGCGTTTTCTTGCGCATCGCACTATTTTGTGCATATTACAGTTGCGTTTTTTTGCGCATTGCACTTTTTTCTGCACATTACACTCACGTTTTCTTGCGCATCGCACTTTTTTCTGCAGCTTACAGTCGCGTTTTCATGCGCATCGCACTTTTTTCTGCAGTTTACACTGGCGTTTTCTTGCGCATCGCACTTTTTGTGCAGATTACACTCGCGTTTTCTTGCGCATCACACTATTTTGTGCATATTACAGTTGCATTTTCTTGCGCATCGCACTTTTTTGTGCAGTTTACACTCGCGCTTTCTTGGGCATCGCACATTTTTTATGCAGATTACACTCGCGTTTTCTAGCGCATCGCACTTTTTTGTGCAGCGTACAGTCGTGCTTTCTTGCGCATCGCACTTTTTTGTGCAGTTTACACATGCGTTTTCATGTGCATCGCACTTTTTTGTGTAGATTACACTCGCGTTTTCTTGCGCATTGCACTATTTTCTGCATATTACAGTTGCGTTTTTTTGCGCATCGCACTTTTTTATGCAGTTTACACTCGCGCTTTCTTGCGCATTGCTCTTTTTTGTGCAGTTTACACTCGCACTTTGTTGCGCATCGCAACTTTTTGTGCAGATTACGCTCCCATTTTCTTGGGCATCGCACTTTTTTGTGCATTCTACACTCTTGATTTCTTGCGTATCGTACTTTTTTGTGTAGTTTACAGTCTCGTTTTCTTGCGCATCGCACTTTTCTGTGCAGTTTACATTCGCGCTTTCTTAGGCATCGCACATTTTTTATGCAGATTACACTCGCGTTTTCTTGCGCGTCGCACTTTTTTCTGCAGATTACACTCGCGTTTTCTTGCGCATCGCACTTTTTTCTGCAGTTTATGTAACGACCCATAAATTCTTTCCTCCGCTCGAGCGGAGGAGTGGCCGCTCGAGCGGACATTTGGGGTTTCCAGCAATTTTTCAGACGCAGCTCCCGAAACTTCAAACATGCTAACTCTCCCATCCGGACTCGTTTTAGGTCGTTCTTGGTTCCAAATTGAAGCCCCGGAAATAAGCTTTCCAATGGTTCTAGCCTCACAATCCATATTCAAAGTGGGGAAAAAGAAAAGGGCAAATGAGTGACGGTTGGTCGTAAACGAATTATTTCAATTAAGGTTTTTAGTCCATCTTACTTTGCCATCATCTATCATCTCAATTAATATCCAAAATAAGGTAAGAACATTTCAAATACACTAAGAAGAACATCAAAATGAGTCCACATGCTTCAGAATCAAACTTATCCAGGCGACCCGCTCGAGCGCCCAACCTTGCGCTCGAGTGCGCAGACCAACAAGTCGTCCGCTCGAGCGGCCATCCTCACGCTCGAGCGGAGAATCACAACTCCCAGAATCTCAGGC
>JAPPVO010007774.1:0-12852 GCA_030407325.1 Camellia japonica
TCTTCTGAGTCAGAGTGGTATTCCTGGGGTTAATAACTCGGATGCCGTTGTTTTGTCCAGGTCGTCTTTTTCCTTTTCTTTTGAGTCGGTTGTAACCGAGGAATTGGACGAGCTAGAAGTTGTGAATGAGAATGGTACCACTGCTGTTTCTGAGTACTTTTTTGTGCCACTTGTATATTGCATGGATCATGACTTTCAAAATTTTGATAACAACGGCGATGAACGAATTCCTCTGGTTTTAAAACATTTGGTTGATCGAGAGGAGGAGAGGTTTATAAAACCCCTGGTTGATAAAATCATTTCAATTAATGTGGGTATTGAGAAGGATCCGCGTCTGGTCCAGATCGGGTCCACGTTGTCTTCGGAGGAACGCGAGCGCTTAGTCGCTTTATTAAAAGATTTCAAAGATGTTTTCGCGTGGTCCTACGAAGACATGCCTGGAATCGATCATAAGATTGTACAACATCGGATCCCTCTTAACCCTGAGGCCCGACTCGTCAAGCAGAAGCTTCGGAGAATATGCCCGGATTGGGCTTTGAAAATCAAGGAAGAGGTCACGAAGCAAATAGATGCATGGTTCTTGCTAGTATCTGAGTATCCTACTTGGTTGGCCAACATTGTTCCGATGCCAAAGAAAGATGGCAGAATTCGGGTGTGTGTGGATTTCAGAGATCTGAACAAATCTAGTCCGAAGGACGACTTTCCTCTACCGCACATCGACAAATTGGTGGACTTCACTGCAGGCCACGCATTGCTCTCCTTTATGGATGGGTTTTCCGGGTACAACCAGATTTTGATGGCACCCATGGATAGGGAGAAGACTGCCTTCACCATGCCGTGGGGAACCTACTGCTACAGAGTAATGCTGTTCGGTCTAAAAAATACTGGGGCTACTTATTAACGGGCTGCAACCACGATCTTGCATGATATGATCCACAAAGAGGTTGAGGTGTATGTGGACGACATGATTGTCAAGTCCAAGGAAAGAGAGGGCACTACACCGCCTTGAAGAAATTTTTCCAACGGATCAGAGAATATCGGTTGAGGCTGAACCCACAGAAATGCACTTTTGGTGTCATAGCAGGGAAAATGCTGAAGTTCTTGATTACACAGAGGAGCATTGAAGTCGATCCTTCCAAAATCAAGGCCATCCTAGAAATGCCGCCACCAAGGATTGAAAAGGAGGTGCGAGGCTTTCTAGGTAAAGTGCAAGTCATAAGACGGTTTATTGCAAAATTAACCTTGACTTGTGAACCACTATTTGGTCTCCTAAAGAAAGGAAAGAAATTTCAATGGGATGACCGATGCCAGGTTGCTTTTGAGCAGATCAAGCAGTATCTACAGAACCCACCCGTGTTGTCACCGCCAGAGCTGGGGAAGCCATTGATTTTGTATCTGTCAGTAATCGACATGACTATGGGCTGCATGCTTGCGTAGGAATCTGAGGATAGAGTGGAGAAGGCCATCTATTACCTGAGCAAGAAGATGCTGGAATATGAGACCCGTTACACTCCGCTCGAGAAGGCTTGCTTGGCCTTGGTATGGGCTACCAGGAAGTTGAGGCACTACCTGTTAGCTCACTCCGTAATTCTGGTTTCGAGATTAGATCCCATCAAATATCTCTTCGAGAAACTAGCGCTTACGGGTAGGCTAGCCCGTTGGCTGCTTCTTCTCTTCAAATTTGATTTGAAGTGTATGACTCGCAAGTCTGTGAAGGGGACAGTGGTAGCAGATTTCCTAGCCGATCACCCAGTGGAAGGAGACGAAGCAATAGAGTATTTGTTCCCAAATGAAGCCATTCTGCAGGTTGAAGAAGAAATTTGGACTATGTACTTTGACGGAGCGTCTAACCAGTACGGTTATGGGATAGGAGTGTTACTGATAGCACCCGACAATTCCCACATACCTTTAGCTTTCAAACTCTGGTTCAGGTATCGAACAACGAAGCAAAATATGAAGCATGTATCGCTAGCTTGGAAGCCGCACTGGAACTAGGGGCAAACGGTTGGATGTCATTGGGGACTCGAACCTAGTTGTGTCTCAAGCGAAAGGAGATTGGATGGTTAAAGAAGAAATGATGAAAATCTATCACCAAACTTTGGACGTTCTGATTTCCAGGTTTGAGAAGTTAACCTTCACGCATCTGTTAAGAGAGAGCAACAGGTTCGCTGACGCTTTATCAACTCTATCTTCCACGATAGACATCCCTTTGGGAGTCTGGATGCGTCCGATCATTCTTAAACAGAGATATGTGCCAGCCTACGAGTTGATTGCCACGATAGATGAAGTACAAGATCAAAACCCCTGGTATCATGACATCTGGAACTTCTTAGAAAAGGAGGTTTATCCACTAGGGGCAAATGCCAAAGATAAAAGGGCAATACGGTGAATGGCGGCTCAGTTTATCATCTGCGGGAATAAATTGTACAAATGAGGCCATTTGGGAATGCACAAGCTGTGCGTCGATACAGAAGAATCAAAGCACTTAATGAAGGCCATCCATGGAGAAGAGTGCAGTTCACACATGAGTGGGGTAATGCTAGGTCGGAAGATTCTCAGGCAGGTTATTACTGGTCAACCATGGAGGAGGATTGTATTGGTTTTGTTCGGCGATGCCACAAATGCCAGACTCATGCAAATCGCATGAATATCCCGCCGTCGAAGCTGTACAACATGACTTCACCATGACCATTTTCAGTCTAGAAAATTGATGTTATTGGGGCAGTTACTCCGAATGGGTCAAACAGGCATGAGTATATCCTGGTGGCAATAGATTATTTTACAAAGTGGGTCGAGGCCCAATCCTACGCAGTGCTGAAAGCATCGCACGTAGCCAAGTTCATCAGGAATAATATCATCTGTCGTTATGGGGTCCCGAATGAGATCATCTCGGACAATGGTTCCCACTTCAAGAAAGAAGTGATCGACTTGTTGGAGAAATACATCGTGGATTTTCATAAGTCATCTACATATCGGCCGCAAATCAACGGAGCTGTTGAGGTCGCCAATAAGAACATCAAGCACATTCTACAAAAGATGGTGGAAACCTACAAGGACTGGCCAGACAAACTGCCATTTGCTCTTTGGGGCTACAGGACATCAATTCGGACATCTATTGGGGCAACTCCGTATTCTCTGGTTTATGGGATGGAAGCTGTTCTGCCGATTAAAGTTGAGGTTCCGTCGCTACGAGTTATGGCTGAGTGCCAGATAGTAGAAGCGGATTGGTAGCAGAGCAGTGTAACAGCACCCGCGTGGGACCTCGCTACAGCTCGGACTCTCCTGTTTTTGTTTTGTGTTACGGTTCTAAATCTGAACCAAAGAGTCCAACTCTGGCAAATCGTTTTGAAGAAAAACGGATTTTTGAAAAAGTAGTGCCAAACATGGACTGCTTTGCCAGATTACAGAGTCGCCACCTAAATATTTTTTTATGGGGGAATTTAGGAAACCCTGATTGGGTGCCGAAGGCCACGTGTCCGTCATCACCAAATGTCTTGGCTCGGGAGCTTGGGTACGATCGGGGAAGGTCAGCTATGAGCACCCCCTTTCGCCCGGTCCGAAGACCGGCCTCTACTAACCGTGATATCCGATTTTGAAAACATTACATGCTCTTATTCCGGTTATTAACCTAGAATTACTATGTGATGCGCACAACACAAAAGTATAGACTAGATTACCTAACTTGGAAATAAACATTGCATATCCGTTTTGTCTCGAAAAACGTATTGGTTTTTGCTACTCGCAAGTAGGCTAAAATACGGATTTCAACGAGTTGTTCCAACTCGGGCAATCCGACCTCCACCCACAGGCATTCGAACAGTTTATCACATATAAGCACTTAGCCGCATGGTAAGCATACTATCATGTTAACATTCACACGCATGCGAGATGCTAAAGCATAAATACTTACATCGTACTCCGTGTCAAAACAGTAAACTAGTTAGCAAATATGTATGTCCTAGTTCATGTTAGAGTGACTAATGCAACACATACAGCATGTGATTAGGATAGGCTCGGCTAACCCTAAAATGGCATGTGAGATGCACTTTATTTTGATGCACGTATTCAAGTTGGGATTGTAAATACGATGCAGTTTGTATGATGTACCGAGCCCGGTGCATGTTAACAAATGCATGGATGCACGCATGCATTGCATAAGGTATGCTAAAATAAGTATGCCCTAATCTACCATCGTAAGCAGGTAAATAAAAGGGAAGAAAGAAATGGGGGTTGGAAGACATACACCCACTCACCCACACTTATTACAATTATGCCCTCACTCGGAGGGACCGAAAGAATATACAAATTAATTAACTACGCAAGCTAATTAAAATATTACAGATTTCACTAAATTAATCAAATAAATTAATTAATCTAATTAAAGCAGTAAACCGCCTCGGGATGAGGACCGGATGTAACACGCGCTCGGGACTGGCTCGGAACCGCACTGCCATGCAAGTGTGCCTCTGTTTCCTCTGCTCTCCTCCTCAGAAAATTGCCAAAGTCCCAGAAGTACCTCTCAGGGCACTGGGGAGTACCACCGGCTGGGGTAGAGCACCACCGGCTGAAGGAGAAGGCCACCGGCACAAAATTCATCCATCGGCAGCTTGTTTACTGCCGGTCGGCACTAAACACTGCCGGCCGGCACTAAATGCCTGCAAAACCTGCAACTCACAGCAGCAGAAGGCAAATTCTGGCATGGCAATGCAATTCAAAGCATGCATGCACTAAACACACTCCTTATCATACTAGTGACTCAAAGGAAGATATGCCTCGATTCTCGGACCACCAATCACGCATTTCCATGCATGATGGCCCAAAGAACCAAGAATGCAACTTTGATCTCAAATGCATGCAATTCATAGAATCAAACAAGGGTGCCAAACCTCCATCAAACTTCACTTCAAGAGGTCTAGCATGCACAATGCCAATGCAACCCTAAGCATGTTATCTAACATGCAACATGAACAATGCAAGCAAGCTAAACATGTTAGGCATACAACCTAAGCAAAGAAGCATGTAAACCAAGCAATGGAGTGGACTAAAACATGAATTAGGCTACTCCTAATTGGCCTAAAATCAGTGGCCAAAGTGCCTAGAAATGGAGACTAAACACACACACACATGCAAGTGTTATGGTCCAAACCCAAGGCATAAACATGGCAACCCCCAAGCACACTTGGAGATACCAAACAAGGGCAATGAGCACACATTGTAAAGCTCTGAAAATCATGCAAAACATGGTGCCAAACCAAGTCAAAGTAGACCAAACCAAAGCATGCAAATGGTCTAAGGTTCAAAGCAAATCAATGAGGGTTTGAACCACCCTTAGCACGACCACACATGGCAATACTTAAGCAACTAAAATCAGAGTTTTAGCACATAAAACTAAGCCTAAAGGACCACCTAGATGGCATCTAGGTGACATGAATTCAAAGGCATGCATTAAAGCCAAAACATGAAGCATTCAACACATGTTTTTTAAAGCATTAAAGAGGCAACTAAGGCAAGCACACAAGCACACCAAAGGGACTGAAATAACATGCTAGATGGTTCCAAACCATTGAAAATAGTGTAAGCAAGGCATACTACACTTTCATGCTCTTAAGGCCAACAAGCCGAATACAAAGAGGCTATATTAAGCATGCTATGGTTGACTCAAACAACATGAGACAGACCTCAAACATGGAAATATGAGCACAAAAACTTCACAAATGCAAGCCTAAAACATGCTAGAAGCTAAGGCATACAACCTAGGCATGTTAGAGGATCAAAAGGCATTACAAGGCAACTATGCTAAGCATGCATAAGGGACCTAAACCAACTTATAACAATGTCATATTAGGGCATAATAAACATAAAATGCAACCAAGACATGCTCAACAAACATCCAAACATGGTGTTCCTTTGGAGGCCAAAACTTGCCCTTTCCAAGGACATCAAGGAGAGGGGGTGGCCCTCCCTTTCGGAGACTTCAAGGCACCATCTCCACCACTGAAATCCCTCAAGATTTCAGTGGTGGAGAGGCCCAAGCACCAAAGTCTCGGATCTCTCACAAAATAGCACAAAAAAGGGCCTTTTCAAGGCCTAAGGGTGGTCAAACTTGCCCAAACCACCAAACACTGTTAACAAACAATAAAGAGGCTTAAAAAATAGAACTTTTATGTGTTAAAGACTAAGCACAAAAACAGTTCAAAACTAGGCAAAAATGGAGTGCAAGAATGGGGTAAAAAGAGCTAGTTTCTTACCCTTGATGACCACCTTCACAAAGGTTGATATTGTTACTTCCTTGAGCTTCAAACCAGCCAAAAACTTCAAGAATAAGCTCTGATTTTTGAGAATACCAAGGAAAGGTGGAAGACTAGGTGTTTTAGTGCAATAATGTGAACCAAAACACCTAGAATACAAAAGAGAAAGAGAGAGATAGGATGTGTATCTATTCTAACCCTAGAAACCAGAGCTTGGTTCTCTCTAAAAATGGTTAAGTCTCTCAAGAACTTCCAACCTTTTGGGTCAAGAGAAGAGGCTTCTCTTGTATAGGCACAAAACTTACAAGTTAAGCAAGCCTAAAGGCTCATCCCTCCATACACGTGTATGGAGGGGAGCAAAAAGTGATACAGCTGTCTAAAAAATATCTGATAAAGCAGCTGCACAGTAGTCGGCAGGGCAAAATGGTCATTTGCCAAAATTGACTGCCGACCGGCACAAAAGAGTGCCGACCGGCACAATATAGTGCCGGTGGCAACACCAACCAGCCGGTGGCCTCTAGCCACTGCTGGTGGTGTGTGGGGATGCCTCACAAGGCATTCCCTGCCCCTCCAAGGCAAAACACAAGTGTTTGGTGCAAAACCAAACACAGAACGGTCAAGTTCGGAGATCCTGAGGCAAGGCGCGTAGCCGAGAACTCCGGGAACTCCAAACGAACACGAACACGGATAATTACCGAGTGTTCAAGCGGTGACGTCCAGGTCTTGAGGACGGTCAAAAATGGGGTGTCTACAGTTGCCCCTCTTTGACAGAACTCGAAAGTCATAACAATGACGGGAGTGAATGTCAAAGCCCAGAGACGACCCATTTTTGACAAGGCCGAAGACTTGGACAAACATACAAAGCGCAAATGGTTGAACTCGCAAGCTGCCTACGTATCCCTTAGGAATCAAACCAGCGTAGTTCAGGCACAGGCGTACAAGCCGCAGATAAGGTATGCGCCCGTAGGCGGGGGCAAGATGCAACTGACGATGCAAAATGCCGAGCATAACTTATGATCATGCAAAGAAAGCTGTAACGAAGCACACATGCGACAGTTATAAGCTAGCATGCACCAAACTACACTACAATGCAGAAAGGATGTAAGAGAATTATGCAATTCTCAATACGTCTCACGCGGAGGATACAATACCTGTGCGGCTCGTCCGGTTGCACCGGCCTCAAATGAGCCGTACATACAATATCGTGCCTGCAAAGAAAGCAAACTTAACAGGTACAATATTGTTAGCAACATGCATGACAATGCAATGATGAATGCAAAATGATATGCAATATATACAAAACGATGTATGAACAATGCAAATGATATGCAATGCAATTGAAACTATATGCAATGCAAACTACATGCAGGGCAATTGAATCATGATTCAATCATGAGCGGTTCGGAACCACACGAATGTCAAATAGATTGATGGAGGTAACAAGTCCGTCTCCCATAGAACGATGTCTGATCTATGAGTACTTCGCACGGACATAAGAACAAGTATGGGTGGAATGACATAAGTGGGGAAACGACCGCTGAGGAGGGAATAATGATCCTAATGCCGGATGCAATAATTACACTACAATGCAATGGAAATGGATACAATGGATACGGCACGCGGGCCAAACCGAATCTTGCCTAGGAAAGGCATGTACGCATACAAACCGCGCCTAACACAGGAAATGTGCCGCAACCCTCAAACCAAGCTCGTCAAGGAATAGGCGCGTACACAAAAACTGTGCTTCAACGTGAAAAGTAGGGGCACATACCAGACCAAGCTCAACCTGGAAAGGCGCAAGCCATGGATGGAAGTGATGCAATGGATGCATGCAAATTACAATGCAATAGAAATGGATATGGATACAATGGATATGACACGCGGGCCAAACCGAATCTTGCCTAGGAAAGGCATGTACGCATACGAACCGCGTCTAACACAGGAAATGTGCCGCAACCCTCAAACCAAGCTCGTCAAGGAATAGGCGCATACACAAAAACCGTGCTTCGACGTGAAAAGTAGAGGCACATACCAGACCAAGCTTAACCTGGAAAGGCGCAAGCCATAGATGGAAGTGATGCAATGGACGCATGCAAACTACAATGCAATAGAAATGGATATGGATACAGAAAATGCATGACATATACACTATACTACAATGATATGCATGACATATGCATGTGTTTTTTTGTTTTTGTTGTTTTTTGAAATGCATGACATATGCAGTATTTACAAATGATGCACGACATATGCATGTGTTTTTTTCTGGATTTTTTTGTTTTTTGAAATGCATGACATATGCAGTATTTACAAATGATGCATGACATATGCATGTGTTTTTTTTGGATTTTTTTTGAAATGCATGACATATGTAGTATTTACAAATGATGCATGACATATGCATGTGTTTTTTCTGGATTTTGTTGTTTTTTGAAATGCATGACATATGCAGTATTTACAAATGATGCATGACATACGCATGTGTTTTTTTGGATTTTTTTTTTGAAATGCATGACATATGCAGTATGATGCAATGACTATGATTGCAGCTTTCCCTATTTTACCAACAGGGCGATATACTAGGTTGGTTCAGTATCCAGAATCGAGGCGTAAACACGCCGCCTCAACCTATGGGGCTTCCATACAGATTTCAAGCCGAGGGTACACCCCCTGGGTATTTAAACCAGACTTAGTCTCGAAATTCCGAACCTTTGCGTTCTAGGCATAAGCCATTCAAACTCTAGTTCTCACCGTCCCAGTTGGTCTTCTAGGAACTCACCGCAAACACAGGCTGTGGTTTTACCAGACCACCGAAAGTCGTTCGGGCACGACAAACACCGAAGGAATTGCATCTTCAGAGGATTTAAGGTCTCCTAGACCGCGATGCAAAATGTATGCATGATGTTTGAAATGCGCGCCAACGCACGGCTTTTGAGATGCATAACAATGCAAATGGACGGGTTTAAGGTCTCGCCAGACCGTGCGTGTTTTCGGTCCCGCCGGACCATGCGTGCACAGGACGGTGTGATGTGCAAAATAGCGCGATGCGTTAAACAACGCGAGTGCACAAGACAGTGCGATGCGCAAGATAGCGCGATTGAATGCATGCAAAATGCAATGAGATGCGCAAAATAGCGCGATGCGTTTAGACAACGCGAGTGCACAAGATAGTGCGATATAATGCATGCCAAATGCGATGGGGTGCACCTCAATACACCGAAGGTCTTGCTCCTCCCGAGGATTTAAGGTCTCCTAGACCGCGCGTGTTTAAGGTCTCGCCAGACCGTGCGTGTTTTCGGTCCCGCCGGACCCGCGAAACCTCTCAGCGCAGCACACACGAGAGGGAAAAGCAAAAAGTCTCTCAGCGTAGTACACGCGAGAGAGGAAAAACAAAAAGACCTCTCAGCGTAGTACACGCGAGAGAGGAGACAAAAAGACCTCTCAGCGTAGTACACGCGAGAGAGGAGACAAAAGGACCTCTCAGCGTAGTACACGCGAGAGAGGAGACAAAAAGACCTCTCAGCGTAGTACACGCGAGAGAGGAGACAAAAAGACCTCTCAGCGTAGTACACGCGAGAGAGGAAAAACAAAGAGCCTCTCAGCGTAGTACACGCGAGAGAGGAGACAAAAAGACCTCTCAGCGTAGTACACGCGAGAGAGGAAAAACAAAGAGCCTCTCAGCGTAGTACACGCGAGAGAGGAGGGAGTGCGAGGCAACGCACACGGGACACGCATGCCAATGCAAATGGGGCAAATGAGACGAATGAGACACGCGTGCCCCGTAAGAATGGAAAATGGAGTGCAATGAGGTACGCGTGCCTCAAAGGAGATGCAGAACAGTGCGAGTGTGACATGCATGCCGTACGAAACGTAAATCAAGGCATGATGTGCAAGGCAATGTATGTATTGAGGTACATGACAACGCGTGAAAACGCTTGTAATAAAATGCATGATAATGCATGACGGTGCAATGCAACGCACCGATCAGTGTGATGAATGTATGTAACGCAACGGGGCAACTTTTGAATCTTGTAAAACAAAAGGATACGAAAGGATACAATCCTTACTTGAATCTGAGTGCCACGCACAGAAGACATGGTCCGAGGTCAAAACGGGGCCGGTGAGCATCGGGGATGCACTTTCTTGCACTTTCTTGAGCTATGAAGACCCAAAACTCCTCAATTTGCCAAAACAAGGCCTGGGAACACCACCGGCTGGGTGGAAGGCTACCGGCTGCCACCGGCTGCCTAAACTTCTCCACCGGCACAATAATGTGCCACCGGCACAAAATAGTGCCGACCGGCAGAAAATGCCTGATCGGGGCAGATCTGCCATTTCACCGGGCTTTATAAAATAGGGCTTCTAAACCCTATTTTCCACTTCCTCTTCCGCCGAAATCCTTCACTTCTCTCTCTAGAGCTTTGTTCTCTCGATTTTTCGTCGATTTCCTCGTGTTTTCGCACCATTTTACCGTCGGATTCGCGATATTCTTCGCGTTTCGGACATTTCCACCCGATCGAATCTCATTTCGGATCTCCTTTGCTATTTTCGCCTTTTCGGACTTGTTCCCCTCGGTTTTCTCTACATTTCCGTGTATTTTCATCTTCCGGCCTTTTCCGGCCATTTTCGGCCCGCTCGGGGTTGACTTTTCCAGTTGACTTTTCACATTCCGCTTTTCCGGCCATTTTCTCACCACGATACTATGGCACGATGTTCCACATGTCGGGACTCCCCCGGATCACGAGATGGATCCCGGGGTCGAGCTCCTCCCATTGGGACGAGCGCCCATTCGATCCGGCGACCTATCGCCCGGCTATTCACGTGCTTCCACCAGATGGGCTCCGCCACTTCCGCGGCTTCGATAGGGCTCTGGACCCGGAGCTCCTCCTGCGCGAGCCGACCTCGCACCTGTCCTTCGGCGCTTCCGAGGTAACATCTCTACTTTGTTTTATTTTCTGCAATGTAGAATTTTCTGTCGACTGCCGTAGCTAACTGCACCCGTTAACTGCTTAATTCTGACATGCCGTATATTGTAGTTGATTGTAGACAACTTCACAACTGATATCTGCTTAGACCGACATATGCACACACACTGCACCAGCCTCAACCACCCGAGCACACGGCGCACATTGCACCTTACCGCGAACTCACCGACACCCGCACTTATTTGAACTGAAGAGCCTGCACGCATGCTAAACTTGCACTGAATCACGCAAACGCTGACACATCACTCGCTAGTCATTCACTGAACATACCGGTACCCGGCATCTGTTTAAACTTTGAAAACTTGCACACATGCTAGATTTATACTGATCCGCACAGGAGCACTGACACATCACAGGCCGTAGTCCACCTACTGGTACACTGAAACCTGACATTGCTTGCATCAGAAAAATCACACGTGCAGCATGTTTACACTGCACCACTCAAAAACACACTGACGCATCACATATTGTAGTTTACTGTAAGCGCACCGGCACCGGTATCTGTTTGAATCTGATAAACTTGCACGCATGCCATATTTGTATCGACTTTAACATGTTTCCTCAGAACTGTACATCTCATATTGCTTTGCAACTATTTGCTTGAAAACAGGGAGATTCCCATGCCATCCGCGGGTATGGGAATGTCGCGGCTCGAGATTGGTACTTGGAGCTTCCCGAGGCGGTTCGACGCATCGTGGATGATGCGGGCTTCAGTTCCTTTTGCAGGGGACTTTCCAGGCTCTCCGCCTGCAGGCCTCTTCTAGCTGCCCTGGCAGAGAGGTGGTGGGACACCACCGACTCGTTCCACCTATCTGCAGCGGGAGACATGACGATGACTCCCTACGACTTCTCGGTGCTCACCGGCATCGGGGTAGGGGGTGATCCGATCCCCTTCGACACTGACATGGACGAGTGGACTGCCGCTCAGATCTACTTGCTTCGAGGCGCCACCTCTTGCTCGTCCAGGCTTTGTCCGCTACTCCTGGTTCGAGGTGCAGTTCAGAGTGCAGCCTGCGTTGGTGGCGACGGTCCGATGACCGAGGCGGCTGTAGAGCAGTACGCACGCGGCTTTTTGATGTTTTTGTAGGGACGACCCTCTTCGCCGATCGGGCGAACACAGTGCCCCTCTGCCTTCTCAGCGCACTAGTGGACGTCCGGGACCTCCTATATGACTGGGGCGGCGCCCTCTGGCCACCCTCTACGGCTACATGAGCTCAGTCTCCCGTGGCAGCGGGCAGTTGCTCGGGGCTACTGGCGGGCTTGGGAGGTATGTCTTCTTCTCTGCTTTACATTTCTGCTCTACATACTTTCTGTATTCTGTACTGTACACTGCTCACACTGACTGTATACTGTACACGCGGCACACACATACTCTGCTTTATACTGACTGTACACTGTTCACACGTACACTCTGCAAAATACACACAACACACGGCTCTGTTATTTCTGCTTCACTCTGTATTCTGCTTTATCTGATGGTCATACTGACATCTGTTTTGTAGTTGGGTGTATGCCTACTTCCCCAGGCTGGAGCCAGTGCCGGAGACGGAGACTCCCTGGTCATCCTTCTCACGCCGCTACGACGGGGATGCACCCGGAGGCCGCGAGAGACTTTCAGC
>JAPPVO010007775.1:0-40704 GCA_030407325.1 Camellia japonica
TAGCACATCACAGAAATACACTTTGTTCCCCCCAGATTCTGTATCCGGGGGGCAACTTTTGGAGGGAAACTTGGAGTGATTTCCCTCCCTTTTTTTCCCCCTCTTTCTCCCCCTCTTTGGCCTATATAACCAGCACCCCAGGTCTGGTTTTGGGTTGGAAAAACTTGCTTTAAGCTTGCATTACACCCCTCCTCTTCCTCTTCCAAACACCAAATTTCTCAAGTCTCACCACCACCACTAGCACCAACACCACACTCCATTCAGCAGCTAGGAGGTCTTCTCAGAGGCTAGGAGGCAGCAAAGGATTGGTCTTCAAGGGTGAGCAACATTTCCCCCTTTTTTTGAGCTTATTTTGTACTATTTCTTAGCCCTTCTTGCTTGAACATTTGAGCTCTGGCCATAACTGAGAGTAGTGTTTTTTTTGAGCTCATTTCATCTTTCATTAAGGGCCTCTCACTGTTTGAGGCCCCCATTTTGCACTTGCTTCATTATCCCTCTTGTATGCCTATTTCTTGTGTAGTATTTTAGGCTCATGTGTAATCTGTTTTGAAGCATGTTGTAAACTGTAAATAGGCTTATTTTGAGCATTTATTCAACATTGTATAAGGGATCATTACTGTTTGAATCCTCCATGTATCACTTGCTTTGATATCCATCTTTTGGTCCCATTTTTGCATGATTTATTAGCCTATTTTTCTTCTGTTTTTGGACCTTGGTCCGAACTGAAAATGGCCTTGTTTTGACCCCCTCTCCATGTTCATTAAGGGGCCTCTATTGCGTTTGGAGCATCAGTTTGTATACTTTGTGTTGTAGCCTCTCTTTTAGGCATATCTTGCATTGCATTTTGAGCATAGTTGTACGCTGTTTTGGCTCGGCCATTAACTGTAAAAAGTCATACTTTGGGCCCCTCTTCAACATTGTTGAAGGGCCCTTACCTGTTTGGGATCAGCATGTATCAGTTGCTTCTTTATCTCCATTTTGGCCTTATTTTGCATAGCATTTTGAGCATACTTGTATCTGTTTTTGGGGTTTGTCATAAACTGTACAAACATCATATTTGGGCCCCTCTTCAACATTGTAAAGGGCCCTCACTTGTTTAGGGCCAGCATCTGTGAGTTGCTTCAATATCTTACTTTCGGGGCCATTTTTGTATGCTAGCTTAGCCCCATTTGTCTCCTGTTTGCCTTGCTTAAAACTGTAAACACATGCTTTTTTTGGGCCTTCCCTGCTTCTGTCTTTACACTTCATGTTCAAATATTGCATGCATTGCATAGCTATAGGCCATTTCATGCGCCAAAATTCATGTTTCGGGACTCGTTCCATGCATCGGGTACCATTTTACCATGTTTCGGGGCTGTTTTACATCTCATTTTGCCTCTGAAATTTGCATGATAGTATGCCATATTCCATGTTTTGCTATGTCTTGTTAGAGTGGCATTCCGTGCCGTAGGTTTGGTCCTCGGTTTGCGTGCACGCGTTGCACAACATCTCGAGTTGTCTCATTTTCATCTAATGGCCTCCTATGTGAGTGTGGCTGAGGTCCACTCATGTTGGTGTAAGTCCATGATGCATTGTGTATGCCATTTCATTCCATAGCATTGTGTATGCTAGGTGTATGTTAGCGCATTGTGTATGCCATATTACCTCGCGCATCGTGTATGCCATTTCATAGCATGTTGCATGTTAGGTTGTATCTTAGTTGCATTTCATGCATATCATGCATATTGCATTGTGTTCGGGATAGGAGCTAGCCCGAGCATGGGAAACGAGGGGCGTTTCGTACTCCGAGTGACGGAACGTGTCTCATTCCCCAGTCACCGACACTCGGATTATCCATGATGGAGTTAGGTTTTAGTTGAGTTTTCATATGCATTCATTCTATATCGAGTTGTGCAATTCGACTCCTCGGCCATCATGCATAGATGCGTGATTGGTGGCACGAGGATCGAGGCATGCATACATTTGTGAAAATACATTGCTATGCCCCTTTCTTGCTCTCTGTTGCAGCAAATCAAGAATCAGCAGCCTTCCGGAGCTTGGCACGCATTCCAAAAAATAATTGCAAACAGAGGCTAATTGGGGCATCGCAGTGGATTTCTGCACAAGGCAACCCGGGCATGCATCATTCATCATCGAAGAAGAATCAAGGCAGTCCCTGGCTTGCATACAGTTTATTGTTTTCTTAGTTAATTTGTTAATTAATTAGGAATTTGTACATATCTTGGACTGTATTATTTGGACTGTACTATTCGGGACTGTATATTATTTATTCGGACCCTCTGTGCGAGGGCATAATTGTAATAAGTGTGCGTGTGTGTGATGTATGTCTTCCAACCCCACGTCTTTTTTCCCTTTTATTTACCCGCTTATGATGGTTAGAATTAGGGCATGTTTCAATTAGCATACAGTATGATAGCATGTTTGCATTCATTCATCTGTCTTGCACGCACCGGGCTCGCCGCATCATACTACTGCATTTGTATTTCAATTCTAAGTTGAATACATGTTAGCTGTAGCATCTCATATGCCATGTTTAGAATAGCCGAGCCTGCTACAGTTGCATTATTGCATGTGTTGCATTAGGCATTTCTGTATAATTAGGATCATGCATGATTTCTAATCAGTTTTTGTTTTGGCTTGGAGTACTCGGTAAGTTTTTATGCTTTAGCATCCTTGCATGCGTGTGAGTGACTGCCATGAATAGCATGCTTACCATGAGGCTATATGCTTATGTGATATAACTGTCTTGAATGCCTGTGGGTGGAGGTTGGGTTGTTTGGATTGGAACAAATCATCGACTGTGAGTTTTAAGCCCACTAGATAGTGGCAAAACCATATTTTCTAAGCCCACCTGAGGGTGGCAAAATCTGCATTTTAAGCCTACTTGCGAGTAGCAAACCATCTTTCAAAAAAACAAACATGAAATGTTTTGTTCCAATTCAGGCAACCCGGTCTATACTTGTATGCTGTGCGCATCACGTAGTAAATCTAGGCTAATAATCGGAATAAGAATGCATAAGGTTTTCAAAACTCGATATCATGGTTAGTAGAGGCCGATCTTTGATCGGGCGAGCGGGGGTGCTCACGAAGTGACCTTCCCCAATCGTACCCAAGTTCCCGAGCCGAGGCAACTTTGGTGATGACGGACACGTGGCCTTAGGCAACGAGTCAGGATTTCCTAAATTTCTCAAAATAAAATATTTAGGTGGCGACTCTGTATCTGGCAAAGCAATCCATGTTTGGCACTTCTTTCAAAAATCTATTTTCTCAAAACGATTTGCCGGATTTGGACTCTTTGGTTCAGATTAAGAACCGCGACAACAAATCGAGTCCGAACTGTAGCGAGGTCCCCCGCGGGCTTGTTACACCCACGTACCGTTCCATCACAATGTCCCTAACTTGGCTCTGATACCATTTGTCATGGATTGGACGCTTGTCATCCTCCTGAGAAGCTAGCTCCACGAGTGGTACTGGTACTACGTACCCCCATGTATTATGCCAAAGGATCAACCCAGGTGATGCGATAGGGATCTACCAGATACTTGCCTTGCCGCTCACAAACTAATGCACTTGCAAGGTGCTTGGTATAGAAATCACATTCCTGATGAGTTGGTAAGTGACACTAGAGTGAAGTTTGCTAATCAGAAGCATTTCTTCATTACTTGAAGTAAGTTCTTCGATTTTCTCATCACTTTCCTTCTTATTTTCTTTTCTCTTCTCTTCTACCAAACACTCAATAATTCTGAATCCTTGCAGTAATCATGTGATTGGACCTTGTGAATAGTGGAGGGGATTAGCCACCCATTCATAGGAATTGATTGGATTGTTTGAATTTTAGTTTTCCTACACTTTCTCTTTCATTTTCTCACCTCCCAAGCACCTTATTTCTGATTTTCTTTGATAGTTTAGATTAGTTTTAGACTTGTATAGAGAGTTTTAGTCCTACCCGATGCTTTATTTCCATAATTCTCTTGTTTGCTTTTTTTCTTTCATTTTCCATTACTTTCTTACCTATTTTCTCATCATCCAAACAAGTTTAATTTTTATGATTTAATCAACGTTCACATTCTAATGAACATTTGTGGTTGTTTTATGGAATTAATTGGATGATCTATGGGTTTAATTGGGCGATTAGAGAACTTCATATCTTCATTTTCCTTCATTTTCTCTTTCTTTCATTTTCTCTTTCTCTCATTTTCTCTCTATTTTCTTGAAGCCAAACATGGCTTCCACCTAGAAATGATTTGTAATCCACTCTCTTCAATCCACTCTCTCCAACCACTCTTAACATGGATTTGGGTATCTATTTACTCTTTTCCATGAGAGATGATGTAGATTCTTACTCATTTCTTTGATTTGATTTCTTGTTTAATTTCCGTTTCATTTGATTTTCTCCTATGATCATCGTAGATCGTCCATTTTTTTTTTATTTTTATTTTTTTGATTATGGAAGACTACCATCTTATCTATTCCATGATGAGATTGGTGGGGTTTTAGTTTGTTTTGATTATTTTATTCTTCATTACTTGGTTGCTTCTATAATTATCATGTAGTGTTTTGTATTGCTTGATGATTTTCGATGTTAATCTACCTTTTCTTTGATTATCTTCATGGTAGGGAGAATATATTTTATTTCCTTCACCATTTGCTACTCATTCTGTCATCTTTTGGTGATCGAGATTGAGATTCTCTATCATGTTCATTGTGAAGTCCCATGGCTTAGATGGGTTCAGTTCTTTCATTATTCATGATGATTGAGAATGAATTCATCATGCCTAGCTTTTAGTGGCATTCTAACAAAATTAGTACTTATTTTTTACATTCCTATGACTGGAGAAGCACTTTGGCTTGCTTTCTTTTCTCTTATTTTGTTTCTTAGCTTCTATTACTCTTGCTTTTTTGCTTCTTTGGTTTGGATGCTTGTACATTTATATATATATATATATATATATCTCTCTCCCCCCTTTTTATTTGTAACTTTCCATATCTTTGCATCATGTTTTCTTTACTCATCATTTTTTCATATTTTGCATCCATTTTTCATGCATAAGGCTTGGCTCATCTTATATATGATTTTCTCTATCTTTTATGTGACTATATGTGCTACCCCATGATTTGAGATGGTTCATATGTCATATGTTAGTAGCCAAGTCTTTAGTTGTATTTTGATATTAGTATTTCATTAGCTTCTTTGCATCTAGGATCATGCATATTTTCTAATCCTTTTTGCTTGGCTTGGTGTGGAGGAGTACTAGGCGAGGTTCTTTCATCTTTGCATCCTAATTGTGTATATTTTATTTACCATGTTTAGCATTCTACCATGAGGCTACATGCTTACTTGATATATCTCTATGATTGCAGTGGATGGAGGTTATTTTGCTTAAGTAGGAATGATTTTGATTTTTATGCATGTGACCTCATCCTCTCTTTGAGTTGCACACTTTCAAACTCTTTTTCAAAATGCATGAGATCAAAGCATTCTAAAGTAAGTGATTTAATCTATACTTGTTTGCTTCACATAGTAATTTTAGTATTTATAATCAAAACATGAGTATATATTGGCAATAAATCTCATATTATGAATTAGTAGAGGCTGATCTTTGATCGGGTGAGCGGGGTGCTCAATTCATGACCTTCCCCCCATACCTAAGTTCCCGAGTCAAAACACTTTGGTTGTGACGGATAGTGGCCGTTAGCAGGGTCTACGCGCATTGTGTTACGTCAGCCAAAAGTGCGACCACACCTTCTCGTGAAAGCATGGATGCACTTCCCAAGTTGGCCCATGTATGGCCCACATTCTCCACACGTGTGATAGCTCATCTTACCTACAGATGACCCTTTGAGGCACAAGTACGTCCTAACTCAAGCTCGGGCATTGGCACGCCTTTGAAGGCACATCATTTGGATTCTGGATCAAATATCTACTGCACATCATTTCACTACACCGACACACATGGCATGAAATGGAAAATAATTTGAAAATTTTCTTAACAGAAACCATCATCGACACTATAAGATCTCCTAAACGGGGTGTCTGAGCATGCTCAGTAGTTCGAACCCTCAAGTCTAGTTTTACAAGTGTAATGTGAAATAGAATTAGAGTCCAAATTTGACAAATCCACTAATCATAAGAAATGCCAAAAATTTACTATATCACTAGACTCAAAGTCACCATCTAATCTTTTGGGAAAACTAGGGAATGTTTAAAATGATTGGAGGCCTCATTTCTTACACTCACTCATTTGAAAACCTCTCCTAAACCTCTCTACCTTCCCCTTTCTTGTCCTCATTGCTTCCTCAGTGTTCCGTGGCTTGGATTCTTGCTTGACTTTTTGGTTTCTACACGCGGTTCTTGTCGTTTCCATCCGAGCAAAAGTCATTTTCACCGCTTCTTTGACTATCTGAGGTATTTGAGCTATAGTCTCACATTTTCGGCTTCCCTCTTACCTTCCTTGAGTTTTTGTCTTGGGTTTACAGAACTTGTGAACTTTTTTGCAATTTTCATGATTTTTCATGTTTTTTCTTGTTTGTTCGCTAAATTTCTCGGTTTTCTACTATCGCACTATGACTGTTATGCTGTTTGGACTGTTGCCTGCTCATTTTCCTTGTATTTTCTCAATTTTCTTCCATTTTTGCTGAATCTCCCACTTTTTCATTGATTTTCACATTTTCCCACTAATTTTTCAAACTTTCTCTAACTTTTGGCCACATTTGCTTAACTACTTTCAAATTACCCGTGGCTAGATGTGGACGTGGACATAAGCGTGTACACGGTGTTCATCATCCCCCATTTGATCCCGAGACTTATGTGGCCCCTGGCCATGTTCCACTTATAGGGCTGAGCAAGGAATTTGTAAAATCCGTAATCCGATCCAGTCCAGTCCAATCCGATAGGTTTGGATTGGTTTTTTGAATTCGTGGTTCGGTTCCGGATTAAAGAATTAAAAATCCGTAGTCCACGGATTGGTTCCGGATTGAACCCCATGGTTCCGGATTGGAACCGATTCGGACCGTATACAAATAGTCTATATTTTTATTATACATCTTCCCCCATAGTATCTTCTCTTATTCTATATAAAATCTAAACTCAAACCTAAAACCGTATAATATCTTCTTTTATTACTTTTGTTTGTTAGTTTTTAGTTTTAATTTGTAATGGTCTAAATACTTATAGTGAAACCAGTTTTCTTATGGTTGTTTAAATTCTAGAATAGTATATCGCTATTATAGAAAAACATGTTGCTATTGTGAAACTAATATAGGGCTATATTTATATTTTTATGAAATTAAAGTGTTATATATATATTTTTGTTATTTAATTATGTGAATCCGTGGTCCTAAACCGATCCAATCTGTATTTAAATGGATTGGTTCGAATTGGTTTCATGATTTAAACAGATTGGATTGGCTCCAATTTTTCAGGAACCGTAGATAACGGATTGGTTCTGGTTTTACCCCAATCCGGTCCAATCTGGACCATGCTCACCCCTATCCACTTATTGGCATGATACGATTCTGAGAGTGGGATGTGATCAGCCCCTGCTTCATTATCTTGCATGAGCCTGATGTTCATATCTCCCGTACTGCTTTCAGGGTATGTTCCCCTTGCCTGGCCTGTACTCTGACATTCAGTTCTAAACTCTATTTCAACCCATATGACTAATCCTTCCATCTTCGTATTTTGCATTACCTTGTGTGTTCTATGCGTAGTTTCGATTCGCTACCTGAGGTGGCGAACTGGTACCAGGCTGTCCCAAAGATAGTTCCCTTTATAGTAGATGGTTGCGGTTTTTGGCCTTTCTGTTGTGCTTTGGGGGATGCAAGCGTCAACCACAACCACATTGCTACGATGATGGAGAGGTAGTGGGACACCACCAACTTCTTCCACTTCCCAAGCTTTGGAGAGATAACCATCACTCTAGAGGACTTTTCGATGCTAACGAGTCTTCCAGTTGGCGGTGACCCTATCCCTCTCAACCATACACCAGCGTATATGAATGATGCCATGATGTACTTCGTTGGCGATATTCCTCCTCACAGCGGGGGCCTTGTATGCTACCGTCGATTCCATGATCATTTTCGCAGTCAGCAACAAGTCTAGGCAGAGCATGTTGCCTAGTATACTCGTGGCTTCTTGTTGTCCTTGTTCGAGAACATTTTGTTTGTGAACAAGGAGAACAAGGTCCACCTATCATATCTTGCGGTGATGGTCAACATAGACTAGATCTGTAATTATGACTGGGGTGACGTAGCTCTCGCTACACTATGTGGATATGCGAGTGCCCCCTCGCGTAATCAGGGGACTACTATCAACAATCTTTGGCTCATCTTGAAGGTATTGTCTCTTTACTATCTTTTTTGTACCTTATCTACTTTGTATATTTGCCTCTCTATCTGTTTCTTCTACATTCTACTCATTATTGATATTGTTGTTCTGTCGTGCAGATGTGGCGCTTGTAGTACTTTTTAGTACTTGTTCCGGGGGTATGCGATACCTCTCTTGATGGGTACCCATGCATCATCTGCTATCACTGTTAATATTTGGATCACACCCCATTTTTCTCTACCTTTAATGAGTGTCGAGCTTTCTTCGATACCGTTACCCCTGAGCACGTAAGTCTATATGCTCTTTTTGAATTCAGTCTCTGATTTTTTTTTCCTTTTATGCTTAATTCTGACTATGCTTTCTCTATTTCAGATCATGTGGAGATTTTGGGCCGGTGTTGATGTTGCGGGCATCGACTGGTACCCAACGATATGGGCGATTATTGAGCAGAGGATCCTCTTGAAGTGCCTATACTGCAAGGTTTGGTATTTGGCTGAGTGGGTTTGCCACCAGTCTTTAGGGATGCTCTAGCTTCGAGTTTCGATCATCGTTCTAGAAAGAGTACAAGGGGCCGATGATTATTCTGAGAAGGAGGTGGCTACAGCCATGGAGGGTGTCAATGCAGCTGATGTGTTGGTCGAAAACGATTTTATAGAGTACATCCAAGATCATTTGATGAGGCAACTGGTTGGGGTAGCTCCTCCTGGTGTTCCACGCATCTTTCCGCCTCACGAGATTGTCCGAGGTCATGGCCATAGTCTGGGCCCAGATGCAAAACAGGTCGGAAGGGCCAGTGTTGCTGTGGCTGTTAAGGGCTTGCCAGCACTCTCGACTTCCTTAGCTTTTGCACAAGTTGGCAACACTCTCATTCTCTCAATTCGAGCTCCAGTGGTGACTACCCTTTGGTTGCCAGAGGGAGTTGAGCAGGTGCCTTCACTTTTCTGTCATCATATTATGCCCCTAATGTTTGCTGATTTCTGTTCTTCCATTCTAATACCTTGTTTTGCCTGATCCATATTCCCCGAGGGCACATAGAGGAGTGCTACCGAGTGATTGATAGCTTGCTATTGCTGGTGTAGAAGTATGCCACTGGTGCTCGGGCTCTGATTCAGGTATTTTCTCTTCCTTTCCATTTCTTTTTGATTTTGTAATTCTATGCTAATATACAGTATTATGATCTTTGTTGTGTCTGAATAGGTGGATGGCCCCTTTCCAGCAGGTGAGTGGCGCATCTACTTCTTATGTTGCTGGAGCCAGAGATTCTAATGTAGATTATGAGTCGGATAACAGTGAGGAGAGTGATGATGATAATGATGGCGATGGCGCCCCCGACTTTCTTTCTTCTTCACAGCACCCTCGATGAGGTTGAGTGGGATTCATATACCTTAGCTTAGGATTTTTTTTTTTTTTTAAACCATTGTATAGGATGCTTGGGGGATGCCCCATGTTTTTGTAATAACTTTTGTACAGCTCAGAATCATAATGTATGCAATGAAGCCCAATTTTCATCCAATATTCCAATTTCATTTCATTTAATCATGTGTTTGACTATTGAATATGAAAATGACTCGTTACACAAGAATTTGGAAAAGGAAAGTAAAAATTACGACTTGAAAAAAAGCTTTACAATCAATCTAGAGACCTAAAACAAAAAAACTCTTTAACATTGATGCTGGAATGCCCCATTGCCCTCAAAATATTTGTGTATCATGCCCATGAAATGACTAAACCAAAATGCCAAACTGCCAAGCCAAATACAAAGGTGCGGCCATACCTTTCCGCGTGGATTTCTTCTTGGCCATGCATGCAAGTGTAGGCGCGCACAGGAGGTGTGGCCACATGTTCCCTTGACGTAGTCTTTCTGGGGTTTAGTTTAGTAAACTGCCAAGACTTCGTTTTGGCTTATCGATATCTCGTTTTGCATGTGGATGTGCATAGACAACCTTTATCTATGAACTCTCAACCTTGAGTCCTTCCCTCAGAACAGTCTTGATGGCGCTGAACGGATCAATTTTCAGAGATACGGACTAAACTCGTTATTCCCTCTCAGTAGGATTAGCATTGATTTACCCTTTTTTCGTGTGGCAGCTCAATTTTGGGATTCGCCTGTTCATGTTTTTTGATTCGGTCATCAAGAGCTATGCTTCACTTTTGAGGAGTTCAAAGCTTTGCTACAGTGTACTCCAAGGGCTGATTTAGTGTCTGACGCCATTGGTGGGTTATTGTGGATGCCATGCCTTTTTCGAAAGGAACATTTCCACCCATGTTGTGTCGACTCGTTAATTCCTTATCAAAAGAGTCGCTACTTAATTTTATGGAGAATTAAGAAATCTTTAACAATGATCCGTTATATTCAAAGATTGTTAATTCAAGAGCTAAAGTATAAAAGGGAAAGGTCATGGAATGAAAGTACCACCATTTTTCCCAATCCGGACATTGGCTTCTACTAATTCTCTATTATATGATTTTAGTGAATAATTATTATATACAATCCATTTTAAGCCTAAAACCATTACTACCTTAAAATTAGATGATTTGAATAAAAGAAATATCATTCACTTTAGATTAAATGAGTAAAATCATGATTTTCATAGAAATGATGGTTTTCCAAGAAAATAGATTTGACTTTATCATGGCCATAAACATAAATTAAAATAAACAATATTTATAGAAATCATTCAAAATAGACAATAAAGCATTTAACTTGGATTATTTAGGAACAATGTATAGAACATGCATATGCTATGAGATTGGAGGAAACTTACTCGGATGCCTACACTAGCACCTTAGATGCATTCTTAGGCCAAGTTTGGGAAGACTAAATAAGTGCACTTTTTGACTTTTATTGTATTATGTATAGAAAAAGTAGAGAGGAGATGTTGATTGATGTGACCCAAAAAAGATAAAAAGATAAAATAAGTGCACTTATTTTGGTATGCCAAACTTGGCCTAAATATGATCCTAACATACATCTAAACATACAAATAGTAGCCCTAAGCCCAGTTTGAGGCTACTAGAGTGATGAACATGCAAATAAAGCAACTAACAAACAAATAAAAAAAAGGAGAAAAATATGCTAAACTACATAATAATCAAACCAGGCTTAATGTATGATTTTTACATGGTTAAATAAGCCTAAACATGTTCTAAGAAAAATAAAGAAAGCACGCGAGAATAGGCGAGAAAGATAACAAAATAGACAAACCACGTGATGGAAAGATGGCCTAACACCCTAGCTATGATTAACTACTAAAATGAAGGCTAAGCGTCATTTTGGGAACATAGTAAAAAGTCACGTTTTTAGACAAAGTATTCAAAAACTTGGCTGCCAAAAACACAAGAAAATCCTTTTGGGAAGTGCCAAAAACGCAGCCCTAAAATTACAAATTAGGGCCTATGAAAAAATAAATAAAAAAATAAATCCTTATGTTGGGTAAGGATATTTTGGTCATTTTAATTTGATTTGAAACCATAAATAAATAATAAACTAAAAAGCAAAAAGTCAGCTTTTTACTAACTTCCCAAATTACTTCCAAAAAAGCCAAAAAAACTTGGTAAAAAGCTAAAAGTCAGCTTTTTACCAACTTCCCAAAACAACCCTAAAAGAGGTACTGAAATAAATTAGAGAAGTTTACCTGTTGGTTTGATCAAACCGAAGGCACGCAAAGAGAAGTGCAAGAAAACTAAGGTTACATTTAGTAGAGCTTTCTAACTATAATTTGAGTGTAGGAGTTATATTTTGAGTTTGTGAGTTTTGGAATTATTATTTAAGTGTGGAAAATTTAATTGGTGAAAGAGTTTTGAATTGAGTGTGTAATTTTTTATGTGACATATAATAGTTGATACAAAAACTTACAATTTATAATCAAACATACAACTCAAAATTTTATTAAAACACAAAAAAAAATTTTAAAATTCAGAAAATATTTTTTTCTAATATATAAAAATTAACATATGTCAAAAAAAAAAAAAAAAAAATTGCACTGTTTTGGTCAACCGGCCGGATAACTGGTTAGTCCAAATTTTCCTGCCTTCGGCAGAGTTTTCAAAACTGAGTGTGGAATTACATTTTAAAAATTCTAAACAAACGCCATGCGCAAAACATGGTTGGAAACATATTTAGAAAGGCTAACCAAACACAGCCTTTGTTTCCTTACTTGCAAGCCTCCCTCAAGCAAGGGTTTCTAAGTTATAGTCTAACAAATTCATAGCCAACATAGATATTATTTAATAAATCTTGACGAGAAGATTCTGAAAATACCAATTTTATTAAAAACCAATATATAGATCAAAAGTTATTTCATTTTAAATTTTGAAATATAAAATTAATTACTAAGGACAAGATTTCCATAAAAAATGGAAACAAATTTGTTTGCTCTTCTCGAAATAGGCGTTTCTTCTCCAAAGGGTTTACAAATTAAAAAAATTTAGACTATCATTTTCATTAAATAAGAGCTCAAGGAGAGGGTTTTGGCCAAAAAAATGTATGTATTTTCATTAGTTTCATTCAAACTTATATGGGTACTTAATTAGGTTAGAGGTTTATTTATAAAACGTTTAGATCAGTAGGCTTAAGTTTAAATCTTTTGGGCTAAAAAGATATTGATCTGTCCAAAAGAAAACTTATTTGTTCAAGTATTTGTCTAAATGTCACCTATATGTAAACGGGTTACTTACCAATTCAATGTCACCTATTTGTTCACCTCACCATTACTAGCTATAGTTGTTGGACACCGGCGACTTTTTGATGACTTTCCTAGCAAAATTTTTGGTGATTTTTCAACACTTATTCATATCAAAAAAAAAATAAAAAAAAAAGGGTTAAATCTTAGACCACACAATATATGCTGTGGAATTCTCACCAATTAACTCAACTTACATTCCATAAATTAATTAAATACATAATCACAAAAAATGAGAAAGAGGAACATAATAATCAAAATTTGGTGTATGGGCCAATTGTTCGGCTTAAATCTCGCTGTTCTGTGATTCATAATTCATGTGGGGACATTATTCTCGTCTTTGCCATGTGACTAGGCTTTAGTGTCGAGGTGCCACATGGTGAAGTATAACTGGTCGAGGTGTGGACGTAATTTAGCACCTTGTCCGAGATATTCGACGTAGAACCAAAGTCCTTTGTCAGTTGACTCTTACATTGGATAAATTGCAGGTTGCGTTTGGTAGAATTTTCTAAATATAATTTGAGAGTAGGAGTTATATTTTGAGTTTGTGAGTTTTGAAATTATGATTTAAGTGTGAAAAATTTGTTTAGTGTGATACAAAAATTTACAACTCATAACCAAACACACAACTCAAAATTCTATTAAAGCACATAAATTTTTTTTTAAAAATTCGAAAAATATTTTTTTTCAAATATATAAAAATTAACATATGTTAATTGCAAAAAAAAAAAAATTGGGGCCGAATGACCGGTGAGACGACCTGTTGTTAGTCCAAATTTTCCCGCATTTAACCGAGTTTTCAAAAGTGAGTGTAAAATTATGATTTGAAACTCCTAAACAAACGTGAAGTGCGAATGATATGGTGGAATTGTATTTTGAAAATACAACCAAACAGAACTGTAATTCCTCATAGAGTTATGTCCTAATTTAATTAGGAGAGATGAATTTTTGGTGATTTGTTATTTCCAAAAAAAAAAAAAAAGAAAAAAAAAAGAGAAGGTGATTCTATTTACACAGTATACATCATTACTTAGTACACACAAAATAATTTTTAGGGTTTAAAAAAAAAATTATTTTAGTTCACATCTTAGCTTTGCATTACTAACCCTATATTAACACACCACTAACTATTTGAATAAACACTATTACACACACCAAAAACTTTTTATCATCACCACTACACACAACAAACCCCCACAATCTTCAGAACAGAGATCAACAGAGACCATCTTTGTCGGTTTTAATCTCCATCACCGGTGGAGGTTTCATTCAGCCTCCATCTTTACAGGTTTTGATCTCTATAGTTGGTGTTGAAATCTTGTCGTCTCGTCGTTTCAGATCACCGGTGGAGTATTTCATTCGACCTCCATCTTCGTCAGCATTGATTTTCATTGTCAGTCTTGAACTCTCATCTCTCGTCGTCGTTCCAAATTCATCAAATTGGTCATGTTCATAAATACGAAGTTGAACAAACTTAATATGTTCAAAAATTTATATCTGAACAATGAATAACAGTTTAATTTATTTTAACTGAACTAACTTAAAATGTTGAATTTTTTATGTATGAATATTTAATATTTGGTCAATCTTAATAATTTGAACAATAATCTAACATTGTGTAAAAGTTCAACTCTAATTATTCGAACACGACGAATAAACTCACATTCTCAACATACGAACGAGATAAATAAAAAACCAAAAAATTAAGTCATAAACTAACTTTTTTGATGTTCAAATCAACGTTTTCAATGTTTATCTCAGAACCAACCATCTCAGATGTGCAAATCTTCAAAATTAATTGATTTTGATGTTCCTAAATCCTAAATCTTCAAGGTAATAATATTTTGAATTTAAAAAATTAAGTATAATGGAGAAGAGTATGGAGTGAGTTAATTGATATTGAATGATATCGTAAGTGTATGTTAATGGTGAAGATGATGAAGAAATATAATATTATATGTTAAAACCTTAAACCCGATAGGAATTATAGTGTGTGAAAAGTATTTTGTGTTTTCAAATATGAAAATTTTGAATGGATAGAATACATCTCATGTTGTCCTTAATGGTCATTTCATTAAAGGATATTATTGAAATATAAATTTAATTTATTAATGATGTCTACTGAGAGTATTAGCGGTGTGTAAACAGAATTACCAAAATAAATAATAATTTGACTAGAATATGATCACTAGAAAGAAGAAGGCATCGATAGGCACCCCATGAATCGGTGGTATGTGAGTTATTGCTTGAATTTAGGTCTTGTTTGAAAATTTTCAATTTTAGCTAAAAAATTAAAAAATTAATATAAATTGTCATATCATTCTTCCTATTTTTCGATATTTTTTTTATAAAAATCAAAAAATTAATAAAATAATCTATTTCTAAATATGGGCGTATGGTTAGTCTTTCAATTTATGTTATTCACTTGCTTCATGGTCAATATTGTTGGTTATAATATTGATGAATGCTACGAGCATGGTTTTGAAAATCGGACCGGAATGGTTGGTTTGACCGGTTAAACCGTCAATTGGTCGGGGTTTCGGTTTGGATATACCATTTAAATCGTTCGAATATAAAAATCGGCCTATTTAGAGAGAATTGGGAAAACCGACTGTTGAACTGGAAATTTTGATTTTATTTTTTGACTTCTAATTTTTTTTTATTCTTTCTTTCTTTCTTTTTTTCTTATTATAAGAATATAAGACTATAAGAAAATTTTAATTGGAAACTCTCTTTCAAAGGTCTCCTCTTGTGAGAAATCCATTAAGAGTTTGAAATTATTGTGAAAATCTTTATCTATTTATAAGAAAAAAAAATTTCCAAAAAAACTCAAGAAATCTATGTGAGATTCAATCAAATGTATTGGAGAGAGGCTTGAAATTTTGATATCCCTCCAAAATTTTTGCTCTTCTTTCAATCAAATTATTTGAAATAAAATCACATGGAGGGAATATTGAATATTTGATTTTCTCTTCCAAAATTAAAATTAATAATATTTTAAAATATATTATTATATTTTTCAATAAAAAAAATTAGGAGAAATATTTAAGATAATTTAATATTTCTAATTTATAATTTTATTACTTATATTTTTATTTAAATATAATTTTAATATATTTATTACGTCACAGTTCGATTCCGATTCAATCTAATAGTTAAATTGGTGACCCATTCACCTAATTGTTTTTTCGATTTGCTCATCGATCCAATTTTTAAAACATTGGCTACAAGACAAGTCATACTATTGACAAATGTCAAAGGAGGCAAGTGCGTGTACCCAAAACACAAGAAGGAAATATGAGGGATGTTAGGCCTGTTTGTTTGGAGAGTTAGAGGGGGAATTGGTATTGGTAATGAGGTAAGACTCACTAATATTGTGTTTGTTTTGAGAGATGAAGAGGTGATTGATAGTGAGTTTCGGATTATGAATTCCCTTCGGAGAGAGGATTCGGATGGGCCTTCAAGACTTGGTATTAGAAAAATAGTCTGCCGAATTAGAAAATTTTTTATTTTTATTTTATTTTTTACATGTTGGGTATTTTATTTTGAACGTTTATGTTTAATTTTTTAATATTTTTTGTTAAGTGAAAATAATTATTTTATTTGTTTTATTTTTTTTGGAATTTTTTTATTTTTTAAAATTTTTTCACATGTTGGACATTTTTTTTAAAACATTGATGTTTAATGTTTTTGTATTTTTTTTATTTATTTTATTATTTTATATTTATTTTATATAAAAATAATTTAGCAATCCTTACACTAATAACTACCATCAAAACAAATCTAATTTGACTTAATTTCCTCATTATCAATCCCCTCATTATGAATCTTCTGATTATGAATTCCTTCTATTTTACCTCTGAAAACAAACGGAGCCTTAAAAATCCTAAATAATCTATTAAATTTTTTTACTAAATTTCTCACATGATGTAATACCCACACACATAAATTTGTGTTGGACAGCATACGAGAGTTCGGTAGAAAATTTGATAGATTATTTAGGGTCGGCAGTATTTTCCAAGGAAATATAGAGCAACAATGTTATACATACTTTCTCAGATTGCACAAATTGACACTGCAGAAGATCATGGTCCCTCGAATATGACTACCGCTTCGCATCAATTTTGGGTATTTTTCTCAAGTATTTCGCTTTTCTTTGTGGTACTGATTCTCAAACATACACCAACAACAAGCCTCCCTTCCCGCACTTTTTTCATCTAACTTTCATATTCATTATCCACCCAAAAAAAACTTTCATATTCATCTCTCTCTGCATGCTTGTGTGTTTATCGATGTATATCATACTCTTATACGCATGTCTATTTATCATTTAGTATTCTCCTTTTTTTATTTATTTTTATTTTAAATCAGTATTCTCCTCTTTATTTAAAAAAATCAAAATTATTTTTCAAAATTAATGTGCTAGTAGTTAATGTAGAGTTTGTGTTGGTATTTATAGGCGAGTATGGGTATTCACTTAAAGATTAGACCCACTTTTTAGAAGTGATGTGTTTAGAAGAGGATTGGTTGATAATTAAATATTATCTAATTATCAACCAATTATGTTCTTAACACATTTAAAAAAAAAAAAAAGATTTGTATATCATTTTCCTTTATAGATTGGCGGAGGTAAGGGTGCGTTGGTATTGGTAAGAGTTTGGTCTGCAAAAGTTTTTACCTATTTATTTGTTTTTTTTTAAATAAAGTTTTTCATGCAAATAAACTAGTTTTTGGTTGATCAGGGAAACGTTTTCTGTTAAAATTTTCAATTTCTCTCATACCAAATGTCAGAAATTGCGAAAAACATTGTCTAGAAAATGTTTTTGTTATAACAAATGGGACGTTCATTTATATTAGTTATGAAGATTTATCCTACATTGTTTGCCACTGTTGGTCTAATTGGTCAGAAACATTTGATTGTTATTTTTGGTTTGGGACAATCGGATTTGGCAGAGTCTGATATCACGCTAGTGGTTAATGTTCAAACTTTGTTCATAATTTGTTTTCTTTTTAGATGTTCAGCATCATGATTGAAGATTTTTATTGTTGACTTTGATCTTTTTTTTTTTTTTAAATTATAATGTCTGTTTAGGTAAGAGTTCATTACTAGGGGAGGAAAAAAGAATCAGCAATGCGGTGGTTTAGAGCTGGGTCTAGCATCACAAAGCTTCCCATTAGGAGAACTCTGTCTCAGCGTGGTTTCTATGCTGCAAGAACACGGGTCATCACGGTCCAAAATCGTTATTTTCATACAACTGTTTTGAAATTGAAGGCACAAGCGGCACCTGTCCCTCGACCTGTGCCGCTCTCTAGGTTAAGTGACAACTTCTTAGATGGGACTAGCAGCGTCTACCTAGAGGAGCTCCAGAGGACTTGGGAGGAAGATCTCTATAGTGTTGATGAATCATGGGACAATTTCTTTAGAAACTTTGTTGGCAAGGATGCCACATTGCCTGGAATTTCAGGTCAAACCATTCAAGAGAGCATGCGATTGTTGTTGCTTGTGAGGGCTTACCAGGTTAATGGTCACATGAAAGCCAAATTGGACCCATTGGGTTTGGAGCAGCGTGAAATTCCAGATGACTTAGATCCGGCTCTTTATGGGTTCACAGAAGCTGATATTGATCAGGAATTTTTTATTGGAGGAATTTTGTCTGAAAACCGACCTGAGCAAACACTCCGAGAAATATTGGCCCGGCTTGAGCAGGCTTATTGCGGGACCATTGGTTACGAATACATGCACATTGCTGATCGTGATAAATGTAACTGGTTGAGAGACAAGATTGAGACCCCAACACCAATGCAGTACAATCGGGGGCGTCGTGTGGTTATGTTTGACCGGCTCGCATGGAGCATGCAGTTTGAGAATTTCTTGGCCACAAAGTGGACAGCAGCAAAGAGGTTTGGTCTTGAAGGCGGTGAGACTTTAATTCCCGGCATGAAGGAGATGTTTGACAGGGCAGCGGATATTGGGGTTGAGAGCATTGTTATTGGAATGTCTCATAGAGGAAGACTGAATGTTTTGGGTAATGTTGTTCGGAAACCATTACTACAGATCTTTAGTGAGTTTCGCAGTGGCACAAGGCCTATAGATGAAGTTGGGCTTTACACAGGAACCGGTGATGTCAAGTATCACCTAGGAACTTCTTATGATCGGCCAACTAGGGGTGGGAAGAGAATTCACTTGTCTTGGTTGCAAGCCCAAGTCACTTGGAAGCTGTAGATCCGGTAGTTGGGAAAACTAGAGCCAAACAGTATTACTCTCATGATGTGGATAGGACAAAGAACGTGGGTGTTTTAATTCATGGAGATGGTAGTTTTGCTGGACAAGGTGTAGTATATGAGACCCTTCATCTTAGTGCACTTCCAAATTACACTACTGGGGGAACTATACACATTATGGTGAACAATCAAGTTGCCTTCACTGCAGATCCAAGCTCGGGAAGATCTTCTCAATATTGTACTGATGTTGCCAAAGCCTTGAATGCCCCCATCTTTCACGTCAACAGAGATGATTTGGAGGCAGTTGTTCATGTTTCTGAACTTGCAGCAGAGTGGCGCCAGACTTTCCATTCAGATGTTGTGGTTGATATAGTGTGTTATTGTAGATTTGGGCACAATGAGATGGATCAGCCGTCTTTCACACAGCCACATATGTACAAGGTTAGCCTTATTATATATTTAGTTTTCTAGACCTTACCGCTCTTGTTAGAATTGGGGTTGCAAGCTTAATTTTTGTTACTTTCGGATTTGTTTCTGGTTATGACACTACATCTATTATTAACATCTATTTGAATTTAGTGAGTAATTTTTTTATATTTGTGATGTGGAATGGGTGCTGATAGGTCATCCGGAATCACCCCTTAGCACTTGAGATTTATGAAAAAAAACTTTTAGAATCTGGTGAGGTGACGAAGGAAGACATAGATAAGATTCATAAAAAGGTCAATTCAATACTTAATGAAGAATTCTTGGCCAGCAAAGATTATGTCCCTAAAAGAAGGGACTGGCTTTCCACTTATTGGTAGAGATTCAAGTCTCCAGAACAGATTTCACGAGTCCGAAACACGGGTATGTTGTCTGTGTTTGTCTGTTTTCACTTCCTCTGTAACTCTTATTTTTTTGGCTCAAAATTTTATTCTGTTCTGCAGAGTCAAGCCAGAGATTTTGAAGAATGTTGGCAAAGCAATCACGAGCCTTCCGGATAATTTTAATTCTCATAGAGCAGTCAAGAAGATTATTGCAGAATGCACACAGATGATTGAAACAGGGGAGGGCATTGACTGGGCACTTGCTGAAGCACTTGCTTTTGCTACATTGCTTGTAGAAGGAAATCACATTAGGCTGAGTGGTCAGGATGTTGAGAGAGGAACTTTTAGTCAGGCATGCTGTACTTCATGATCAGGAAACTTGGGAGAAGTATTGTCCTTTAGACCATGTTGTCATGAACCAAGATGAGGAGATGTTCACCATAAGCAACAGGTAAGGTCAATATCATTTCTTCCCTATCCTCTATTCAACTTTTATTTGTTTTTCTTCTCTTTTTGTGTTGTTTGAGATCTACTATGCATCTTTGTTTGGATGAAAGCATTGTAGTTGGTAACAATCGAATGTATCATGTGTTATTGCAATTCTCTATATAATCATCATTTGGGTGAGTAAGATGATAAATAAATAAAGGCCACCACATGGACCTAATGTTCAAGTTGGACGAAATATCCTATATATCTTTAGGTCACCCTTTGAATCTGTGTGCTGTGTCTGTGCGTCCTCTCTATAATTGCTTTTTGTCACTCAAAAGTTAAGTTATTTTATGATGTTCTGGCAGTCCTGAAGTCAAGACCAATTTTACATTCTGTGTCTCCTCGTATTATATTAAATTGCCAAAGATGAGTTCTCTTTGATTGCTAAATCCACAACGTATTGTTTGAAAGAGATAGTCATGATGCATTGTCCATCAGCTAATCAGCCGCAGGTATAATGCACTTCTTGTACACTGCAAACCCATATTGTCTCGTCCCACAACGTATTGTTTTAAAGAGATAGTCATGATGCATAGTCCATCAGCTTGCAGCTATGATGCACTTCTTGTATGCTGCAAACCCATATTGTCTCATCCCCCTTCTCCCTTCATCATTCCTTCATGCTCAAATGTTGATAATTATAAGAGCACTTTGCAGTTTTGTTTTGTTTATTTTTATTTTTATTTTTATTTTTTTTAAAGGCTTAAATTTAATATTGAATTAGTTTTCTGGTTGATGTCTTGTAATTATTTATGACGTTCATACAAAAATTTCAATGTTGTCTGGGATTTTTTCGTCTTTGGATACCACTGTTCCAATTCCTTTTTAGTCATTAAATAGAGAATCTTCATTGTGTTTAAGGTTGATAAAATGATATCTAGGAGACTGTGTCTGTGTTTTTTCCAAATTCACATAGTATGCCAGTCCATTCATGCGTTTGCTTCATCTGTAATATTGGGTGCCTTTCTCATCAAACTTCTCCAAGGGGTGTCTCTTTTGTTTGATGCAAAATTTGTTTCTTCAATTTAGTAGACTGTAGACACTTAGCCTAAGAGCCACATACAATTCTAAGAAGGCAGTGTAACCATGTCCAACATGTTTTAGACACTGACACTCGTTGGACACTCCGAAACTCTCATTGGACACTTTTTGACACATGTTGAACATATCCAAACATGTCCTGTTATTATTATTGTTTAATATTTTTAGACTTGGAAACACTTTAATATTTCCGACACACGTCCTATTATTTAAATTGATGTGCCAAACTATTGTCTGGTTTGTGCTTTCAACCAAAAGTTATAGTCTTCTTTTAGATAACAAGTTGTGATATTACATTTCATCCTCTTGAATAGATGTGCTTCAGTCATATCCTAATTCTATTGATTTTGTAGAAGTGTGTGACAAGAAGAGGTTCTTTATCTATAAGATATTCGATATCTTGAAAGCCCAGCTCCCCAAATTGATAAATCCGAAATAGCAATAGAAAATTCCAAATAAGGCCCAAATAGAGTCAGGCCTAATCTAACTTCAGATAACTTAAATGAGCTAAAGGGCCCAAATTTCTGTCTGGAATTTCGAAATAATGATATTGGTTAGCAAAAATAAGTTTCTTAGTTTTCATTATTCTGATACGATATTATTGTTTCTAAAGCATGATTTTTCAGCATCTATTTCGTGACAAATTTGTTTCTTTGCAGTGTCAGATTAGCTTCTTTCATCTTTTGTTGGATTGATTGGTTGTCCAACTTTTGCTCCCTATTTCTGTGGATTGAATTTCTGTAAATTGTTGATTATATAATTATGTTCACTAGGAAGTATAGTTCTGAATATAAGAAAAGAAAAGAGAAGCAAAAAGTAGAAAAAATAATCCAAGAAAACTGTGTAGATACTAGCAAATGAAAGTATAGTTCCAGATATAAGCAAATGATTTACTTAAATTTTTTTTCTTTGGTAAATATGTGAAAGGGCCCCCTCTTAGATTGCCTAGGGCCCCCATAAAACTCAGGGCCGATCCCGGTCTCTTCTATGCTCTAGTATGTTGCGATAGAGAACATTATTTCCTATTTAAGGACAGTCATTGTGCAGTAGTTCTTGTAATATTGGTGCTTCTTTGACAATGTGTACCCCTATTTAAGAGCTGTTTTTCCCCCCCTTCCAGCTCTCTTTCTGAGTTTGGTGTTGTGGGATTTGAATTGGGTTATTCAATGGAAAATCCAAATGCATTGGTAATATGTGAAGCCCAATTTGGTGATTTTGCTAATGGAGCTCAGGTGATGTTCGATCAGTTTTTGAGCAGTGGGAAGGCAAAGTGGTTGCGCCAAACTGGGCTTGTTCTCCTGCTACCACATGGTTATCATGGCCAAGGCCCTGAACATTCAAGTGCACGGTTGGAGCGTTTCCTTCAGGTATTACATTGTTAATGTCTAATGTTTAGTATTCATTAATATGTTCCCATTTTGTGCATATTATGTCAAAAGTTATCTTTGCACCCAGTCTATCCCTCCAAGACCCCCATCCAAAGGGGTCTAAATTGGGCATACTTTATTTTATTTTATTTTTTTATTATTATTATTTTTTCATCCTGATTAAATTTGTTCTGTTTGTATGCCACCATGTTCTGGTCCCTACATAAGCTTTTCTCTCTATTTATCCACCTCACCCTCCCTCAAAACTAAGGTTGGGAATTTTAGACATGACACGATAATATGACTCGAACTGTACATGAAGTCAGTGCGTTAAGGTTGGCCATAACTTGGGGCCTGGGGGTGTGCTCCCTTCAAGTCTAAATACTCACTAACTGTAATAAGTTTCTTGGGGCTAATCCATGTAGAGTGTTTGCTCTGACTTTAAATGGGGTCCTCACAAGTGGGCAGTGGGATTGGTCTCTTGGGATTAATTGAGCCAGGGCACCCGGTTATTAAAAAAAAAAAAAAAAAAAAGTTGGCCATTTTCCGACACGAACACGTATATGACACAACCCAATAACATGAATATTAAACGGGTCAAGTTAGTGTTGAACGTACATAACACAAAGTTGACACAGACAACAAATTTAATGAAGTGTTAGTTATACATTTTAATGTTATTTCTGCTAAGAGGTGTCATCACATTTTTGAGTCCCTTATGTAACTCCATCGAGTTGATTAGAAAGTTTGTAAAATATATAATTTTAAGGTAGTAGTATTATTCTTTCTTTTAATTGAAAATAATGCATTTGTTGTCCACTGTTTTAGAATTAATCTTAGTAAAAAAAATGTAATAAGATATAGTTTTTCCCAATTAGGGAAATGGAATTGAGTTGAAATAAAATATTTTTTCTGAATAACTTCATCCAGTAAAGATTAGTTTGATTAAATTTAACTTGTGGAAAAAAATATTAAATTTGGGTGAAATGTTTTGACATGATATGTTCACACGACACAAGCAAGACAGGCTAAAAATGACATGACAGGATAACACGAAATAATAAACAAGTTAAGTTAGTGTAGAGGTAATTCTGACATGACCAGCAATGACACAACATAAATACAACCCAACACAACATGATTCCCCACTCAAGGACAAATGCATGATTCTAACCTTAGGGGCAAACGTATATCTAACAAAAAAAATTTGTGTTGTGAAGTTTAGTCTTGACAATTTTTATTACTGAAATTGTACATTTTGTTGTTGCCATAGAAACAGGTAATGTTAAAACAAGACGAATCAATCTATCACAAGTGGATAAATTGTCAACTTTCTTGTTTTCACAAACTCTTAGCACAACTTAAAAAAATTATTTATAACTTTATGTCAATCTCATAGTTTTGGAATTGAAATTTCAAATGCAAACTTAATTTATTGTCAAGCTTTGCGACTATCTTCAATTTTGAAATACCTATAACTATCCCTAGGATCTAAATCATAACCAAGAACAAATGATTCCATCGCATCCTCCTTAATCGGTGGTTTAATTCTTGTAATTGAGATTGAGTATCACATGTAACTATAAAAATATGAACTAAAAAATAATGCAAAATGGTAATGTGATCTCTTTGATGAAGAGCACGACCTCCACCGAATATGAGATCTCAAAACATAAGAAGAAGAAAAAAAAGAGAACTAAATAGAAAGAAGAAGATAGAACTAAGAATAGAAGAAAATTTGAAATAGATATGGAGATTGAGTTAAAGAGGAGAATTGAAACAAAGAAAAAGATGAAGAAAATACAAAGGAAAATAACATGAAAAAAAGAGGTAGAATCAAAACAAAGGCAGAGAGGGAAACATACTTGGAGCTAAAGAGTGAAGAATGAAACTTGAAAATGTAGACTGAGTTGAACAAATCTTGGGAGCACGGTATTAAATTTCTCAAAAAAGTCTTGGAGGGGCTAGCCTATATAATTTATAAATATATTCATAACTAATACTACTATTTGTAAGGAGTTTTTTCAAAACTTTGGGGTGGTGGTCACCCCTGCTAGGACCCCCATTGGTCCATTCCTCCCCCACCCCTACTTAGAACCCTAGTGTCTTTGATAAGGGTTGGGTGTACTTATACTGAGGACTCAACTGATACCTATTAACACCTCATCCCAATCCTGGAGAACACGGAATGACCTGCCTGGCTATATGGTGGAAGTGTGGTTTTAATTACCCATCTTTTGAGGATCCTTGTCTCTGATTCTTGTCTAAGTATACCATTCGTTGCTTGATTTTATTTTGATTTCAATCTTATTTCAATAACAAATCTTCATAAAATTTTATGGTAGATGAGTGATGATAATCCTTATGTTATACCAGAGATGGATCTAACACTTGGGAAGCAGATCCAAGAATGCAATTGGCAAATTGTGAATGTGACAACTCCCGCAAACTATTTCCACGTTCTGCGGCGTCAAGTGAGTGCAGTTATTTTACTTATAAATTTCTTCAAGCTTGTTGACAATTTTTTATTTTATTTTTTATTTTCTATTTCTAATGCATTATTTCTTGTACGTAACTTTCTCCTTTTTCTTATATATTATGCCTTTATTTCCCAGTTACACAGGGAATTCTGTAAACCTTTTATTGTGATGTCTCCAAAGAACTTGCTTCAACACAAGGACTGCAAATCAAATCTATCTGAATTTGATGATAGTGAAGGCCACCCAGGTTTTGACAAACAGGGGACCAAATTTAAGCGTCTTATAAAGGACCAGAACAGCCATTCAGATCTTGAGGAGGGTATTAGACGTCTGGACCAAATCAAGCCTTAAGTCCCATCAAATGGAATTGGCTACATGAATCCTTCTTCTCCACACGGTTCTATCAAAGGCCATTTCATTAGTCAAATTAAGTAGATTCATATCTGTCACACCCCAAATCCGGGCATGACCGGCCGTGGCCCACAGGGACTTAGTCCAAGGCACACGTAAGCCTAAACATGAACCCAAAATCATAAAGAATAAATGTGATGATAGCCCAGAAATAAATAAATCAACACTCAATCCAGTGACATGCCACAAGTGAAAAACAAGTCATAACCAACTTCCTAAAAATATATATATACTAAATGGGACATAAACGGCCCACAAAATAAAATAATTCTAAATAAAACCCAACCACAATGTATGCACAAAACTCGACAAAGCAACCTAAAATAAATTAAATAAATGCCTTAGAGGTCCATGCAATTGAGTCCCCGCTACGCCATGAGTCCACTCTAAGTCCTTCTAACACCTGGAAATGGTAAACAACTAAGTCAGCTAATAGCCCAGTGAGTAGCAACATAGATAGTAAATACAGTTTTGAAAACAGGGTTCAATTCCAAAATAAGATATATATCACAGAAACTAGATTGGTATACAGTTTGGTAAATACAATCTGTTTCAAAAAGAAGGTTCCACAGTTCAACACTTAAAATACTCATGTCTCGCAAGAACATGATAAACGACATTTTCCACTTAAAACAGATTATAACATGAACACCAATAATTTTCTGGGTACCAAGAAAAACAAATAATATGCCACACAGTTCTCAAGGCTATAAGCCCCGTTGGATCCAATACCGAACTAAGAGTCATCCTCAGGGTGGCACCTGGGCCTTCTCTCAAAGACGATCCGATTGAAGGTCACCTAGCTTTTTTTAAAGGTCTTTTCCTTACAATCGTTGAGCACTAGAGTCATCACGGCCCAATCCGGATCTGTTCCCTAGTGGCCAGAGTCACCACACACAGTGGAATAATTTCCCTGGACTAAATACACACATGGTCCCAATAATCAATACACATCAGTTTCGCAAAATATGGTAGTTCATCATTATAAACATGAGACCAAAACAAATAGTTTATAGTATGCCAAGTTCATACACGTTTCAAAAATAATTTGATTCCATTGATAATATAATAATTTATCAAAACAGTTTAGTCTTGAAACAACAATTTAATTTTCCAACAGTTCAGGGTAGGGGAACATTTATAAAAATATGTAGCATGAAACTACTTACCTGGAAACGAAATAATATAATTCTCGAATAGAGTATGAAAGTCCAACTAGTGTCCTGAACCAATATAAAAACTACACGTCACTACTAATTTAAAAATACTAAAGAATACGAACTAAGTAAACCCAAACTAAAGCACACTAACACAGCTCAACTCAACTCACCGTTACTCTTAAATATTGCCTAAGTTCATGTTCTTCAAGGTCTAAAATCACCCAAGACATAGGTTCCGATCGAAACTTAACTAAAAGTGATTTTAAGATAAAATAGAGTTTTTCCAATCTATTCGCTAACTTTGAAAATTAAAAACCCACTCCACGTTATTCGAAAAATTCTAAAACCCTCCAGATATCAACTAATATATCCTAAGTTCCAAACCCAATTGGTTTCACTTGATTTTCTTATCAAAATAATTATCTACAATTTATTATATCCAAATAGGTTGTTTTCTGCAGCACTTTAAAGAAATTGACGGTTCTCTTAGTATACACGAGCAATCAATGCAAGGTAAAAAATGCAAGAAACTAGACTCGTAACCGGTTCTAATGACGTTGATTTGATAATTTTTGGATTTATACCCAAAGAGAACAACACTCCCGAATTTACTGTTTAAAACCAGTTTTCTGGACAGATTTGAACGCATCAGTTTATATGGATTTTGACTTCCAAAAATTATGAAAAAATTCAGATATGCAATTCAATATGTAATTAATCTACTGTAAAAACTTCAGATTAAAATTCATCCGTTTGATATGGTTTCTTGATTTTTAAAGTTTGTAATTCTGTGCAGAATTTTTAGACTAAGAATTATACTCATTCTTTACACATAAATTTAGCTCCTCAGATTTCTTAACAGTGTATATATATATATACAAAATACATAAACCTACAAACTCTCCATCAATGAACTAAATATTCATAGAGTAAGGATAAAGAACAAAACCTTAAGGAAGAAGAAAGATAAAGACCTAGTACACCAAAAAAATCCTTCCTTGTTTGCAACCCTTTTTTTTTCTTCTTCTTTTCTCTCAATCTCTCTCTCTCTCTCCCCGTGGCTGCCTCCTGCTGCTGCTATAGAATGTATTAGGCAACCTAGGGTTATGTATCTAAACAAAAGGCTTTAGTTTATTATCTCTTTATATTATTTTATTTTCTAACCCATTAATTTAAATAAAATATAACTATCATTATAACAAAATATACTTACTAACTTGCTCTCTATTTTTTTTTAAATAATAAATCTTGCCTCTAAATTAAATACTTTCACCATAAATTTATTTTAAGTTTAAAATTAATTAAAAGACCTTCCAAATATTTATTTTGCACTTTAGGATTCACCACCTAAATATTTGAGATTGTAAAATGATTATTACCTAATTATTTATTTGATTTTTATATTTGGGTTCTTATAATATCTCTATTTACAACGCTAGCCAACGTTAATCTAGGCCTACCCCGTCCCCTAACACTTCCATCTACCGTTACAGTATCGCATCTCTTCACTACTGCCTCTATTGGTCTCCGTTGAATATGACCAAATCATCTCAATCGATTCTCTCTCAACTTATCTTATATTGGTGCTACTCCTACCCATTCTCGAATACACTCATTCCTAATTCTGTCTTGTCTAGTCTTACCACACATCCACCTTAGCATCCTCATCTCAGCCACACTCATCTTATCTACATGTTGTTTTTTGCTTGCCCAACACTCCGTTCCATACAACATTACTGGTCTAATAGCCGTTCTATAGAAGTTATCTTTTAGTCTAGTGGGTATTCGTTTATTGCACAATACCCCAGACACACTTCTCCACTTATACCATCCCGCCTTAATCGCATGGGTCACATTTGCATCAATCTCCCCCGCTGTTGTGATAATCGATCCTAAATAACGAAAATGTTCACTCTTAGGCAGTTCTTGGTTCTCAATCTTCACTTCTGCTCTGCTTTCATTATTACTGTTACTAAATCTATACTCCATGTACTTTGTTTTAGTTCTGCTTATCCGGAATCCTTTAGATTCAAGAGTTTTTCTCCAAATTTTCAACTTTTGTTTTTTATTTATTTATTTTTTTCAAAAACTTTCATGTGGATGTGTGTTCATGCACACTATGCAAGAAGTTTCGCAGATAAATTGTGGGATCAAGAGATTGTCTATTTTATTGAATTGTGGATGTCAAGATTGTGTATTTTTATTTTATGTGTTTGATTTCTGTAGATTCTTTTGTTGATACGAATATCGGTTTGAATCATTCTTGCGAATTGTTTTTCAGGTTTATTACGAGCTTGATGAGGAAAGGAAGAAAGTCAACGGCAAGGACATTGCAATATACAGTGTGGAACAGCTTTGTCCTTCCCGTATGACCTCATCCAACATGAGCTGAAGCAATATCCAAGTATGTGTTCCAAACTTGAACTCTTGTTTGGATTATCTTTTTTACTAGCTTTTAGTCTTGGCTTTTGGTAAATCAATAAAAATAAAAAGAAGAAGAAGCTAAAAGCCGATTAAAAGTTCTAGTAAAAAAGCACCAAAATTTTATTTTAGATATATATGTCTGATCTAAATAGATTAGAAGTTTCTGTTCCTGGAACAAGGACCCTACTTTGCCTTACTCCATGAATTAAAAGCGAAGCCACTCTTTCCAGAGCACCAAAAATTGTTTTTCATTCCTTGCACATACATTCACAATGTCAAGGAACCATTCATCCATGCTGGACATTGCAATATTTGTGTTCCCATATACTGCAGTTCATATAGTAAATAAGTTTCATTTTGCATTAGTATAGTAAATAGCTAGGAAGCTGGCATTGCAATTTTGTTTTGGCATCATATGTTTATGCCAGCGTCTTATCAAATATTGAAAGGCATCAAAGACATGTTAATCTCGCAGTTTATCTAGGCGAGAAATGAAATAAATTTATCGCAACGCTCTCAAAATAGTTGATGTGAAGCTGACAAAAACATTTTTCATATGTTTCTAGATGACAATTAGGGTAGGGACTACATTGAATCAATGTGTGAAATTTAGGGATGCAATTGATATAAATTAATAATTAGGGATCAACATGAAATGTGCACTATACTTTAGGGACCATTTGTGTAATTTACCCATTGGTGGAATCTGTTATTTGTCTATTTTGATGCCAAAAGAAACTCGGGCCATTTGTAGTAGAAATATATACACACACACAAAAAGTAGTCTATTAACTCTAAACTCTACACTAAGAGCCATAGAAAGATTTGTGGAATGTGTAAATTTTCCCAACTATTGTTTTTTTGACTTGGAAAAAGTTATACTTTTAACAGTTTTAGTTGCTATAGACATAGTAATATTGACCCGAAGTTTAATTCATCTTTCTTGAGTAGTGTAGTGGTCATTTCAAAATCATGTGGCTAGGTTACTCTTTTTTTGTTGTGATTCTTTCAGATGCAGAGATTGTTTGGTGCCAGGAAGAGCCAATGAACATGGGTGCATATCATTACATAACACCGCGCCTTAGCACTGCGATGAAAGCACTTGGCAGGGGTGGTATGGATGATATCAAATATGTTGGCCGCACCCCATCTGCTGCCATGGCCACTAGGTTTCATTAGAATCACGCCAAGGAGCAGACACAACTCGTTCAGAGGGCCATGCAGTCTTAACCTATCAATTACCCATTTTAAAGCCTTACCCGTGCTAACCAAAAGCAAATTTTGAGAGACTGATAATGCACAAAAAAATTGGATGGGTTGCCCCAAAAAATCTCTCGTAGAAATCTCCTCAGGTTCCTCATGATCTCATTCTATCTCTTGTCCAACTAGATTCTTAATCCTAGACGTATAACCTACCTCTTATCAGATTTGATTATAGTTTTTTTCTTTTTTTTGGTTGCAAATTTGTTGCAGTGTGATTGGTGCAATTTATTTTTATTGCTTATTGTACGAGTACGAAATAATATTCTCGTATAATCCTGTTGATTAAGTCGGCGCTCCTCCAAACGTCGTCGCTTTACTCCCTGAAAACACAAACGTGAGCTAGCCGGTGGGTGTGTGCCGGATACCTCTCCGATGCCTAAGTTAGCCAAATAGACAAATAGGTAAAAGCTCTGTGTATTCGAGAATCAAAGTTGTGATACCTGTACAGAGGTCCTACTATGAGCTTTTATAGATTCCACTTGGCACACTCCTAGTAGGATTCTAACTCTTCCTCATAAGAATCCTCCTAAGAATCACTCACCCTACTCACTACCAACCAAGTGAGATCGTGGGACTCTACTCTCCTTAGCAGAGTCCTCCTAGGAATTAGAAAGGTAATGCTCATCTTACTACACCCTTCCCACTGCTTACTCAAGGGAGATGGTTATACCGCGGTAAAACCTCAGTACGACCGAGCTAACCTATGAACTTCGACATACATAGCTCGGCGCTTCTTTTTGCAACGCTTAGCTCGGTCTCCATCCACCTATACCTCGGTTTGTTACCACCGAGACCGAGCTAATCTGCAACTGCCTCTGACCGGGATAACAGAAGTGGGGTCCAAGTCACAGAACCCAATCACATCGGCCCACAGCTCGGCTAATTCTTATACTTGGACCTTGCTCGGCCCATAGCTCGGTCCATCACTATTCCTGGACCTAGTTTAGCTCCGGCTTACAAAATCTCCCTCTTAATTGCCCCTTAATTCCATCTACAGTGCATGATTTGGGATTACTCTTCTCTAGCCGAGCTAAAAACATTCAAGCCAACCGAGGTCACCCTCTACCGGGCTACCGATTAGTCCGGTTCATAAACGTCTTTTCACTCTGTACATCTGAATAGTTTCCTATTCGTGTGGACACGTGGCTGGCTCCCATTGGTCAAGTACAACTGTCGCCGCCGCCCTCGTACTCCAAAATTTGAATAGTCCCACCCATTTCATATGCTTTATACAAAAGAACCCTCATTTTTGAAAAACACTGTTCATCTTCTTTCCTTTGCCCTGAGAACTTGTGTATTCAAAGCTCCATACTCACGCTTTCATCTTCATTGGCTATTGTTCCTTTGCGACTTCACACTTGTAAGTTTGCTAACACTTCTTTATGCTGTTCTTTCTCAACTATTTCTTCATTTTTGATATTAAATCCCTACATACATGTGTTTATATACGCTAGATATTCACTATAGTATTGAGAAAATGCTATAAACCCCAAACCATAGGCTCCTGCTCAAGAACACACCGTTTGGATTCTGAAAACACGAATTTGAATCTAGAATCGTACTGTAACTGAGCTAAAAACCTGTTTAGGCAACTCTAGGCTTAAAAACAACCGAACTAGGGAACTCCACCCAATAACCGAACTAAAATTTTCACGCCTCGCCTTATGTTACAACCGGTCTAAGAACCTTCTTTCATATTTAGCCGAGCTAAAGACTTTTGCTCCAACCGGACTAAGAACAGGTCGCATCCCATGTAGCTGAACTAGGGTTATATTTATTTTGCCTTTGTACTTAGCACGGTCCAATGATCTGTGCTTAACACTTTTCATCTCCACTTTGCATTGCAGACTTTGACTAGGTTGGCCAGGCACATCGTTGCACGCTCAACCGAGATACTCAATCAACTCAACTCAACAGGCTAGTACTCCGAGCTAACTTATACATAATTTAAGTCCACATAGGCAAATATCGATTTTTAGTAAACTCTCCAGGGGCCATAGTCGAGTTTTGAAAGGATTACCAAATTCCAGATGACGTCCATCTTTCCCTAGCTGAGCTAGATACCACGCCCTGGGGAAAAAAGGTTTCGTTCCATTTACCGTACTATCCATTGTTGAAGCCGGTCTCCGATTCCCAGTCCAACCACTCCTTTGTGAATTCCTTAGGCAAACAAGACTCTGCCCCACTCAGCTCTCCACAAACTCATATAGAATAATAAATGGCATCGCCGAGCTAAACTGCCGGCTTGGCCTCAACCTCAGTTTAGCCGAGCTATTTCATCAATACTCGCTAGGCCAAAATGAAGACGGCTGGGTATATTATTTAAGAATAAGAAGATCCCGAGAGAAAATAATTAAAAACACACCGGACAAAGACGTGAATGACGATGACTTTTCTGGGTGTCTGGTAATTTTGAAGACCAGGAAGCCTTAATACCGGGATACGGAATTAATTGGAATAAAGGAGTAGCCGATATAAATACCTCGGCTTAGCTTGTGTGTTTTTTACCCTTACTGTTTATAAGTTTTGCACCGTGCTAACCGTTTGCCTATTTCTTTATACAGATTTGAACCAACTAAAGTCGCAGTACCAATACCCCAATTTAGACGCACTCTGCGCCACGCTTCGGTGCCGATCGAGGTTGGGCCGAGCTACTCAATTTTGAACCGACATATAGATACAACAGTAGGAGGAAGACCAGGGTGACAGATTTCCTTTTGGAACCTTCACCAGAACCAGATCCAACTCTTCCCCAAATCAACCTTATTCCACTAACAAAAGAACAAGAGATGGCAAAGCACCGAGTTGTGCGAGCCCTAATCACCGAGACAACTTCAATTCCAGACAGCGGGGTTCAGACTAAGACAACTCTAGCTGGTCAAACAGTTGATGCAGTGGTGGCCTTCCCAACGGCCCAAACCTCGTCATCCCGGTCGAGGAAGCGTGCTCGCACTCCCTCAACCGAGCCACAACACCTTGTGGATGACGATGACGACACCTTGCTCCCCCAATCCACGTGACCGAGTCCTGGGCCAGTGCGTTCTGACCGAGCTAGCCCATCGACATGGTCACCAAAAATAACTTTAAAAAACCGAGCCATAACAAACATAGACTCGGTGGTTGCAGAAAAAGACCATTCTCTTTCCTTCAACCTCGCCAAGAGCGTGTGCCTTCCAACCAATATGGAGCATCACGAACATCTGACCGAGCTGAAAGCCATCCGCTTGGTAACAAGGTCGATGGTTCTGGTAATTTCTTCTTTTGCTTGTCTTTCCAGTTTGCACATCTGTTTACACAGTTTTGATCATAACTGTTATCCCTCCTTTGCAGGCCTTGCAGAAGAATCACGTTGCTCATAAGCGTGTGTTAGAGCTGTGAAAAACAACTTGGTTGGCCGTGGCTTAGGCCAACGCTAAGACGGCCGAACTAGAAGAAGCGAAAAGAAAAACCACTGAGCTACAGGCTGAAGTCGCCCGTCTTACCGGCCTGGTCAACACAGCGGAGGCGGAAAAGCAGAAGTCTTTGGCCGGGCTCAAAGACCGTTACTTGCGCGAGCTGGCAAAGCTTGAGAAAAAGAAAGATGCCGAAATTGCCAAGCTGAAAAAGAGCGCGGATGATGCTGAGGACCGCGGTTATAAAGAAGGCGAAGCCACATATGTCAAGCAGTGCGAGGTTGCGAAAGACATCTTCTTCAAATGCGGTTGGAAGGCCGCTATTGCGTAGCTCATCTTGGGTCCAAAAATCGAGGTCTTTCAAAACCCTCCTCCTCACTTTATCCCGACTTATATGGTGGCCTATGCCAACGCCATCCAACAAAAGTTTCTCCAAGAAGGGGAGGAGGAAGAAGGATCGCCTAAGCCAGACAATGCTTCGTCTGTCAACAAAGATCGCGGTCAAACCGGACAGACAGCCCAAGTGGAGCCACTGGTACCAAGCATGGTTGACGACGCGCCTCTAACCAACGTACCTGTTGAAATCGGGCTACAAAGTGGCGAGACTCGGGTTGTTCTGGATGCAGATCTGGATGACCTCTTTGTTTGATCGTCTTTTTCTTTTGTTCCGCTTGTAAGATTTTGTAGCCAAGCTAAGGCCCCTCCTTATGAGTGCACATTTTTCATATGAAATGAAAGTATGCTATTTTCCAATCTTTCTGTTTTTGTCCGTCTTTTTGTTCGGTTTATTTCATACCTGTATTTACTTTTCAACTCTGATTTGTATGAATTTTTTAACATTTTCTGGCCGAGATACCTATCTCGGTCTTGGAGTCTTGTAATCTGTTTGGTCATACCTGCCAAGTCTCTTCAGCCTAGATCTTTACCACGGCTGAGGAGAACTCAAAGTTAGTTTTTCCAGCCAACCTCTCTTCAGACTAGATCCTTATCCCGGCTGAAGAGTACTCAAAGTTGGTTATTCCTGCCAACCTCTCGTTAGCTTAGATCCTTATCTCGGCTGAAGAGTGCTCAAAGTTGGTTATTCCAGCCAACCTCTCTTCAGCCTAGATCCTTATCTCGGCTGAAGAGTGCTCAAAGTTGGTTATTCCAGCCAACCACTCTTCAACGTAGATCCTTATCCTGGTTGAAGAGTACTCAAAGTTGGTTATTCCTGCCAACCGCTCTTCAGCCTAGATCCTTATCCCGGCCGAAGAGTACTCAAAGTTAGTTATTCCTGCCAACCTCTCTTCTGTTGCCCCTAGCTAATACTGTCTAAGAACAACTTTATAATGGAAAGAGAAACTACGAGTTTTACAATGGGAAGATTTATGCTGAAAGAGAAACTATTTGTTTTATTAGAGAAAGAAAAATTACAAGTATTTAAAAGAAAGCTAAAAATAAAATAGTTTGAAATTGGCAGTGTTCCATGGCCTGGGTACAGCCTTGCTGTCTCCATCTTCCAAGTGACATGCCCATTTTCCTGCTAAACCAACCACTTTGTGTTGTCCTTCCCAATTAGGCCCTAACTTGCCATCTTCGGGTACCAGAGTGTTTCCCATTACTTTGCGCAGCACCCAATCTCCAATCTTGAATTGCCTCAGATGTACCATCTTGTTATATTTTATGGATAACTCTTGCTGCTATGAGGCAATGTGAACTAGTGCTCTTTCTCTTCTCTCTTCTGCTAGGTCAAGTTCCAAGGTTATGGCTTCTCCATTCAAGTTTGGGTCAAAATTTTCACTTCTAATGGTGGGGAGGCCTACTTCTAGTGGGATTATTGCCTCCATGCCATAGGCCAAAGAAAAAGGCGTTTCACCAGTTGACCGCCGAAGTGTGGTGCGGTAAGCCCATAGAACATGAGGAAGCTCCTCAGCCCACTTGCCTTTTGCTTTTTCCAACCTTTTCTTCAAACCATCCAAGACAACTTTGTTTGATGCTTCTGCCTAGCCATTTGCTTGAGGGTATACTAGTGTAGAGTTGTAGAATTCTATCTTGTATTCCTCGCAGAAGCCCTTGAAGATCTTGCCGTCGAACTGAGTGCCATTATTGGATATCAGAGCCTTTGGTATGCCGTATCGGGTTATGATATTCTGCCAGACGAACTTCTTAACATCTTTCTCCTTTATTAATGTGAGTGCTTCAGCCTCTACCCACTTTGTGAAGTAATCCATTGTTGCGAGAAAGAACTTTTTGTTGTCGGGTGCTGTTGAAAGTGGTCCTACTATGTCCAAGCCCTACATCGTAAATGGCCATGGGCTAGTTAATGGTAGAAGCTCTCTGGCTGGTTGATGTATTTGGTGTGCGAACTTCTGACATTTCTCTTATTTCTTGACATATTTCTCTGAATCTGCTTGCATGTAAGGCCACCAATATCCTTGTGAAATTGCTCTGTAGGCCAATGATCTTCCCCCTTGGTGGCTTCCACATACGCCTTCGTGTATCTCGAACAAGAATGTCTCGACCTTGCTAGGATGGACACATTTCAAGTAAGGTCCTGTGAAGGATTTTTTGTATAACGCCAATGATGGAGAGAGCCAAAATCGCTGCGACTTTGCTCTGATCTTGTTGGCCTCTTTTTTCTCTTCAGGTAAGATGCCGTCTTTTAAGAATACAATAATGGGATCCATCCATGAAGGGCCTAGTTCGACACAACATACCTCTGTTATCTGGGGTTCTTCAATACTTGGTCTGGGTAAGAAGTCAATCAGTAGTAGATGTGGGATAGATATGTCTGCCATAGAGGCAAAACCTGCCAGTTCGTCTGCTCTGCTGTTTTCGTCTCGGCCGATTTGCTCTATTCGTACTACTTCGAACTTCATGATCTCCTTTCTAACTAACTCTTGGTACTTAGCCATCCTCTCATCTTTTGTCTCGTAGTCGCCTGAAATCTGGTTTACTACCAGCTGGGAGTCACTGTAAACCATTAACTCAGTGGCCTTCATGAAGAGTGCTGATTTTAGGCCTGCTAGAAGTGCTTCGTACTCTGATTCATGCCAAGTCCTACACCGTGCCTATTGGATGCTCTATCCACGAAGAGCTTCCACATCTCTCCAATGAATAGCTTCCAGCAAGTGGAGGGGTCGGATGATGTCTTGGGGTCATGGGTGTTGCTGATGTTTTCTTCTAAGTCCATGCCTACTGGTGGGGTTTGCTCTTCACTATCTAACTGTACCAAGTTTTTACTTGTTGATGAGTCTTTGCCGGGTATAGCACGGTTTGCCTCTTCCTCACTTTCTTCAATCCGATATGACTTGGGATGTGGCTGGGCGTCTTGTTTGGGGGGCTGCGTAATTCCTGCGGCACTTTCCATCCCCTTTTGTATTATGCGATGGCGAGATTTGTGGAGCAATCTCTTATCTGGTTGGAAGTCTCCTAATATTGACTGTTGTAGGATCTCAGCGTCCCCTTGTGTCTTGGTGTTCGTTCTGAACCTAGTCACGAATGCCTCTGCCAGTTGTGCCCAGGAGGCGATGCTGCCTTCTAGTAGCCTTTCGAACCAGGTTAGACCTAGGTCGCCAAGGCTGGATGGGAACATGATACACATCAGGGCCTTATTCTGCCGGTACACTGCAATAACCTGGCGAAAGTGGCTCAAGTGCATGTAAGGGTCTGTCTTCTCCTCATAAGTGGTGAATTTGGGCTGGTGGAAGCTCAAAGGTAGTGGTGCATTCTCTATTGCCGGAACGAACGGCGAGCTCTGCAACCTTGCTAATTCCTTATTCGCTGGTTCGTAAGCAAGGCGAGACATTGGCATCCCTACCTTGACACTCCCATGTGTCCTGGGAGCCAATCGCTGTAGTGTTGAAACTCTGCGTGGGTTGCGAGCCCTGGTGTCCTCCTTCTATCGGGCCCTTTTGTCAAGTACTGTTCGCAAGTCAGATGATCTAGGCAACTCCGTGTGCCTAGATGTCGTCTGGTGCATGTACAAGGGCCGATAGGTGCTTCCCTCAGTACACGACCTCTCAGTTCTCGTTCTCTCAGACCTGGAGTAACGAGTCTTGGTAGTCCTCGATTGAGTGTCGCCTGTTCTAAGGCTCATACTTTCTGCTTGCGATGGTGTGGTATGTCTATCATGATCCTCCGAGTGGCGAGGGGGCGTGTTGCCTTTACGCCCCTCTCCTGTCGCCACCCCTTTCCCTTTTATCTGGCGCTTTATTGACTCCATGTCTGCCGCCATCCTCCTTATTACCTCGTCCTGCTCCCTTACGCGATCCTCCAGAACTTGAGGATCCAGCCTCCGCCTCTGTTTATCAGGACTTTGAGAGCGACGGGGGTTAGTGCCCCGTCTCTCCCTTGCGTCCCTCCGGGAGTTCCGTCGCTGGGGCTCTAAATCCGCTATGGGAGGGATAGAAGGCAAACCTTCGCGCCTCCCACCCCTCTCCGGGGTTTGCCCATCAATAATTGATTGCGACAAGTCTTCATTGTGCACCATTGCTTCTAACTTGGGAGGAAAGCTTGATCAAGAGGTTTTGTTCTTTATGGTGTTCCCACAGACGGCGCCAATTGTACGAGCACGAAATAATGTTCTCGTATAATCCTGTTGATCAAGTCGGCGCTCCTCCAAACGTCGTCGCTTTACTCCTTGAAAACACAAACATGAGCTAGCCGGTGGGTGTGTGCCGGATACCTCTCCGATGCCTAAGTTATCCAAATAGACAAATAGGTAAAAGCTCTGTGTATTCGAGAATCAAAGTTGTGATACCTGTACAGAGGTCCTGCTATGAGCTTTTATAGATTCCCCTTGGCACTCTCCTAGTAGGATTCTAACTCTTCCTCATAAGAATCCTCCTAGGAATCACTCACCCTACTCACTACCAACCAAGTGAGATGGTTTGCACAATCCTACTGGGACTTTACTCTCCTTAGCAGAGTCCTCCTAGGAATTAGAAAGGTAATGCTCATCTTTCTACACCCTTCCCATTGCTTACTCAAGGGAGATGGTTATACCGCGGTAAAACCTCAGTACGACCGAGCTAACCTATGAACTTCGACATACATAGCTTGGCGCTTCTTTGTGCAACGCTTAGCTCGGTCTCCATCCACCTATACCTCGGTTTGTTACCACTGAGACCGAGCTAATCTGCAACTGCCTCTGACCGGGATAACAGAAGTGGGGTCCAAGTCACAGAACCCAATCACATCGGCCCACAGCCCGGCTAATTCTTATACTTGGACCTTGCTCGGCCCATAGCTTGGTCCATCACTATTCCTGGACCCAGTTTAGCTCTGGCTCACAAAATCTCCCTCTCACTTGTGATGTAAAACTAGTTTAAATAAGGTGAAAATATTACATGGCAATTATAAAAAAAAAAATCTAGAGCTTGACCCTTCTAACATAATAAGGTTTGAATTTTTAATTTGTCAATTTAAACACTATTCTTTTGATTTTCTTTCAATCGAAACCATTTGTTTATTTTCGTTAACTAAAATCAACGAAAAAAAAATAGTATTTTAGTCATTAAACTCAATTTAGGCATATATAAAATGTTGAAAACACTCATTTCATTGAGTTCAATGATTAAAATATTTATTTTTCCGTTGATTTTACTTAACATAAATAGGTAAATGATTTACATTGAAAACAAATTGAAATTTTAGAGTTTAAATTGATAAAAGTAAAATTAAAAATTTATTTTGTTAAGAGGGTAAAACTCTAGAGTTTTTTTAATAATTTTTCCAAATATTAATTATTTGAAAGTTGGGAGATGAATGTTTTAGTTTTGTTTTCTATTGTAAATTTGTGAAAGAAAACCAGTGAAAAATTTTAGGATTGGAAAAGAGAGGAGGGCTGGTTTGCTAGTGCTTGACATTCTCCTCTTAAAGCGTGGCTGTCATGCTGTTTGTTGTGTGGTTGCTGATGCTGCTTCTATTATTATTGGGTTAGAAAGTGCATTTTTAATGTGGGATGAGGTGTTATAAATTTCTCTACTTATAAATTCTTGTATTCTCACGAGGGTTCATAATCAATCAGAACATCACGTCAAACTCGTGGCTAGCTCAGAATAAGTGACTCACATGGTTGTGTGTATAGATCAGTTTTGATACCATTTGCCTCATGACCAACTTAGAATAAGTGGCTCACATGTTTTTGTGTATGGGTCGGCTTTGATACTATTTGTAACACCTTATTACTGGCTAGCTCAAGTAATCTGCGGGTCTACCAACGTGGGTCTACTAACATGAACCAAAAGTTTAAACTTAAGTTATTTAACAGCAAGTTTAAGCCCAAGTTACTTAGTAGCAAGGTAGTAATGCTTTATATGTCCAAGATCACTTAGTGACCAGCTCAGAATAAGTGGCCCAGATGGTTGTGTGCTTGGGTCAATTCTGATACCATTTGTAATGCCCAATCACTTGTTGGCCTAAGTAATGTGTGGGTCTATCAACATGATCCAAAAGCTTAAATTGAAGTTACTTAGTAGCAAGCTTAATGTCACGGCCTTGGTTGTTTCCAAGCTATCCATGCGGCACTTAGATAATCTCAAGTCTCACTTGACGATGCTAAGTCAACCTAACTCACAAACTTATAGGAAATAAAAGTTAGAAGAACACAAGAGAGTTTGAGAGAATGCATTGTATTCACTCTTGAGAGAAAG
>JAPPVO010007776.1:0-57801 GCA_030407325.1 Camellia japonica
CCTCAATAGTGAGCTTCCAACCCGAATCATTATGTGAATGAGGGACCACGAAAACCTTCAATTTCTCCGAATCGTACTTGTTCCCTTCATATCTTACCTTTTAACCTTGCTTCCACAACCCACTATCTACATCCAAGAACTTGATCTTATCATACAAATCCTTGCTCATGATATCAATAATAGCACTCGAAACACCGTCACGATCGCTCAATCAAGGAGATTTTTTCCAATTAATTGGACTTCTTTCAGTGCGACAAAAAGGTGGTGGTGTTGCAGCAACAAGGACGATGTCGTCCCCTCCACCGACGACATGGTCGCTTAAGCATTTTCTGTCAATTGTCGCTGCCATGGTGCTAACATGGCTAGGGTTTAGATTTGTCATGCTCAACTAGATTTGCCAGTCGAAACTTGAGGTAGACAAATAGGCGGCGGTGGTGGTAGTTCAGATTAGAGAAAATGAAGATGAGAGAGAAGAGAGATAGAAAAGAGAAAAGAAAGCTAGATTGAGAGACGAGGTAAGGTAGAGGAAGGGCGGTGGTGATGGTGTAAGAAAATGGTTTGGAAAAAAAAAAAGATTTTTTCTAAATTTAGTCTAAATTTTAGGTGGGACCCATGCGCCAAAGTTGGCGGGTCCATGTGGCAACGCGTTCTTTGCTGCATAACGATTCACGTTGCATATTTGTTTGTGTAAAACCATTATCAGGTGAATGGGAAATTGAAGCCAAAGTAAGCTCCATAGAAATTGTGTTTTGATGGGTTTCTCAAAAAAGAATGAGGAAAGCTTCTCTTATATTGCTTGGCTAGGCTAACTTGATGTGGGTTTATAAGCCTTGGGCTTGTAACTTGGGGAGGGCCCCAAGGGGTACCCAAGTTTTGTGGAAGGATGAGGTTATGGGCAAAGTGGGCTAGAGCCATTGGATCCAAAACAAACACACACACACGCCGCCGCCGTTGTCCGGTCGGTCGGGCTGGACTGGGTTGAGCCTAGGCTTGAGCGCGGGTGTGTGGTGTGAGGTTGTGTTGGGCTTGTTCGGCCCAATGCTTTATCTTTTTAGGCAAAAAATATTTGAATTTTATCTGTTCAAATTCAAACCAAGCAGGTTCCTTTCCCGTTCAAACAATACCAAACAAGTACCATACCTGTTCAAACAGGTTTGTTACCTGTTGGAATCAAATCTGAAAAGCCACCAGTGCACTTATAAATAGACAAGTCCCTCATTTGAATTTTCAATCAGTTTTTCGTCCTTAATTCTATAATTGGTCTCTACATTTTGCTGCATTTATTTTTCCTGTGAGAAAGTGTATAAACACAAAGTGTGTTCATTGTACGAATAGTTTGTTATACTGCTACTATTCATTGTTGATAATTTCATCTTGGGAGATAGACGTCCATAATCTGAAAACACCGAGGAGATGATGAATCTATCTTAAGGACACAGTGTTAAACATTGGACTTGATTAAAATTTTGTTTGAGAAAATAATAAGGTAAGTAATTAGTTTACTTTTCTGTTTTATTAATTTTTCTTTTTCAGATTCTGATTTTGTTTTTGTAACAAAATAAGAATCAGTTATTTTATTTTTTTATATACTGTTTTGATTTTTGTAATCAAACAGTCTTTCTCCTTTCTTTAATTCTTTTTTTGAATACTTTGAAGATTGTCCAACAATCTTAAGACAAAACTTGTTTCTTTAATAAATCTTCATTGGATTAATAAAAACTTCATTTTATAAGTCTGTTTTATTTGAATCCAATAAAATAATTTTTAGTTTTTTGTAACAAGAAAATTATTGTGTTGTATGTTATTTTTCTTTTTAGTAACTAGAAAAGTAAAATTATTTTGTGTTATAACTTATTTTTTGGTTTAGTAACTAGAAAATTAATTTGTGTTTTGGTGTTGGTTTTTCTGATTTTTTTAATTAGATATTATGGCTATTGCAATTGAAAGTGGTACTCTAATTCCGATTGTTACAACGACTTCGGTCCCTATCCAAAACCATGTTCAAGTTTTAATAAATCATGGAGAAAAAGGGAAAAAATTTAATGGCACCGAGTTTAAGAGATAGTAGCAGAAAATGTTATTCTATCTTACAACTCTTAATCTTGCCTGGTTTCTCCGTGAAGAGGCTACAGTGCTTAAAGAGGGTGAAAGTGATCGGCAAGTTGTTGCCGCGATGGATGCGTGGAAGCATTCTAATTTTCTTTGCAGAAATTACGTCCTCAATGACCTAGATAACATGTTGTATAATGTTTATAGCCCTCTGAAAACAGCAAAAGAATTGTTGGATTCTTTGGAGAAAAAATACAAGACAGAGGATGCCGACACAAAGAAATTTATTGTTGGTAAATTTTTGGACTTTGTTATGATAGACTCCCAAACGGTAATTTCTCAAGTTCAAAGTTTTCAATTAATTTTGCATGATATTCACTGTATTAGTGGAAACATTACCACTGGCTTGGAAAGATTTCAAAAATTATTTAAAATATAAACACAAAGAGATGACCATGGATGAACTTATTGTAAGACTAAGAATTGTGGAAGATAATCATAAGGCTGAAAAGAGGAATGGTAAAAATCCCATTGAGTCCAAGGCTAATGTAGTGGAACAAATGCCCCCACATAATAAAAAGAGAAAATTTGCTGGAGATGGTCCTAAACAAGGTGACAACAATGGCAATAAAAAGTTTAAAGGAAAATGCTATAACTGTGGTAAAAGTGGACATCGTGCCTCTGATTGCCGACACCCTAAAAAGGATCGCGGAAGTACAAAAAAAAAGACTACCAATGAAGCCAATGTGACAGAACTAGATTACATCTCTAATGGGGTAAATGACATCAATCTCTCTACTGTGGTGTCTGAGACTAATTTGGTTGGAAATTCCAAGGAATGGTAGGTTGACACTAGAGCAACTCGACATATTTGCGCGGACAGGAAGATGTTCACTACTTATAATGAGGCTACAAATGGTGAGCGACTATTCATGAGAAATTCATCTACTTCTGCTGTGGCTGGACAATGGAAAGTTGTCTTAAAGATGACATCGTGAGGGAATTTACCCTCAACAATGTGCTGCATATACCAGACATCTGAAAGAATTTAGTTTATGGTTCTTTGTTAAGTAAGAATGGTTTTAGGCTTATATTTGAGTTTGATAAATTTGTATTAACAAAGAGTGGTATTTATGTGGGTAAGGGATGCATGAGTGATGGTCTCTTCAAATTGAATGTAATGACTGCTGTACCAAAATCTGCTATGAATAAGAATAATACATCTTTTGCGTATATTCTTGAGTCAAATTTATGGCATGGTAAGTAAGAATGATTTTAGGCTTATATTTGAGTCTAACAAATTTGTATTAACAAAGAATGGTATGTATGTGGGTAAGGGATACATAAGTGATGATCTCTTCAAATTGAATATAATGACTGTTGTACCAAAATCTGCTATGAATAAGAATAACACATCTTTTGCTTATATTCTTGAGTCAAATTAGTGGCATGGTAGATTAGGACATATGAATTTTGATGCATTGCGGAGACTAATTGGTTTAGATTATATACCAAAGTTTGAAATTGATCCTAATAACAAATGTGAGATATGTGTAGAAGCAAAACTAACTAAGGCTCAATTTAAATCGGTTGAAAGAAAAACTGAACCTCTAGAATTAATTCATACCGATGTATATGATTTTAAATTTGTTCAAACTAAAGGAGGCAAAAAGTATTTCATAACATTATCGATGATTGCATGTAGACACCCCATTTTTGACCGACCTTAAGACTCAGACGTCGCCGATTGAACGCTCGGTGATTGTGCATATTGTGCTCGTTCTGAGGTTGCGGAGTCTCGGCTAAGAGCCTTGCCTCCGGACTTCGGGACTCTTTTGTGCTTTGCCTCGGTTTGCGAACCAGGTCCTGTTTTCTCTTTCCGGAGGGAGGGAGAGGTCTCGAAGACCATCTCTTAGTGGCCGTAGGCTACGTTTCATGGTCGTAGGCCATTTTTCCCGTTTGGAGATCGGTTTCCGATTTTCGGAGCCGTTGGCCGTGTGCCTTGGTTTAGGACCGCTTAACTACCTCCGTTTGCTCCGGTTTTTGGTGCACACCTTGTTTCCTCTCTCTTGAGGGACACTGTGGCCCGGGAGACCACCTTCGTGGTCGTACGCCACCTCTGGTGCTTAATAATCAGTTTTCGGGGCCCCCGGCTGCGCGTTTTGGCCCCCGAACCCTCGTTTTGCATCAATGTGGGTTCATTTTTGGCATGGACCCTATTTTCATTGTTAGGAAGGTGGTAGTAGGGTGGGAGACCACCTTTTCTTCTTGGAGACCACTTTTCCCCGATCAGTCGATTTTTCTTGGCAGGTAGGTGGTCTCCCTCACTTTTGAGCCACAATTTCGGGTCTCCCATACCACCATTGTGTTGTACTCATCTGGGAGGCCACCAATATGGGTAGGCCGACCAGCTTTTCTTCCTGACCCTTTTGAACCTTGCTAGAAAGCTGGTTTTCCTCTCTCCTGGGTCACAATTTCTGGTCTCCCACCATACCACTGAGCTGCATTCATCTGGGAGGCCACCAATCTGGGATGGCCGACCACTTTTCTTGCTTGAACATTTTGACCCTTGGTCAGCTGACCAGGGGGAGTGGCCGGCCGACCACCTTAACTGGTCGGCCAGCCTTCTGCTTTTTGCTCTCTCTGAATGCAATCCAGCTGTGCCAGCTGGGAGGCATTTGGACCATCCTCCATACACGTGTATAGAGGATCTTCAAAGTTGGTTTTAAGCTTCTTGAAGAAGCTTTGGAGCCTCTCCTCTATAAAGGAGGGGCTGATCTTCCATTTCAAGGGTTGAAGACTTTGGTTAAGGCTTATACACTTCTCCCTCCATAGCTCTCTTCTTCAAGCCCCAAACCCCATTATTCTTGCACCCATTAAACTACACCTCCTAGCACAACACCTCCACCATCCATCCAAGCACATTGGAACTGATTTGCAGAGGTCGAAGGCTCATTACCTTGGTCCAGAAGTTGCTGAGGGTCGGCTCTACAAGGGTAAGTCACCATTTCCCCCATTTTGACATTGTTTTGCTCCATACTTTAGCCTTATTTATAAGCATTTTTGGACTTCGACATAAACTGAAAAAAGTTTTGTTTTGAGCTCCTTTTTAAGTTTGATAAAGGTCATTTTTCTGTTTGGGGTCATCTTCCCCTTTGCATGCTTCATTTCCTCATGTTTAGGGCTATGCATTAGAGCATTTGTATTGGCCTTGGTTTGGCCTTTTGGCCACTGAAATCTAGTGGATTTTTAGTGGCCAATATGTATTTTTGAGCCCTAAAATCAGAGAGGGGTGACCCTCTCACCCCTTATTCTCTTTACTAGCTTTGTTGGCCTTCCAAAGGAGCTCCATTTTGCATGTTTTGAAGTCATGTTTCAGGCCCTATTTGGTGAGTTTTAAGGTCTGCATAAGCTCTATCCAGAGCCCTTTTGGCCATTTTGAATGTCTATTATGCATGTGTAGAACAATCCTATTCAAGGCCTTTCAAAGGGGCTTTCACTTGCATGCTTCTTAGACTTATTTCAGGGCCTTTTTGGTGGGTTTTAGGGCTGTCATAACCTCTTTCTAGAGGTGGTTTTGTCATTTTGTATGTCCATCATATATGTGTAGAATAACCCTCTTATTAGCCCATCAAAGGAGCCTATCATTCTTGCATGCATTGACTGAGTTTCAGTGGGTTTTTGGGCATATTTTGGCATGGCATACTTCTGTTTTTGGCTGGTTTGGTGAGCTCTCATATGCTTCATATAGTTGTAGTACAACTCATGGTTCATTAGCTTTCTTTGCATGCTCTGTTGACCCTTGATTTTAGCACTTTTTGGCCATGCCTTAAACTGATTTTGTGCATATTTTGGACTTCCTTAGCTCTATTTTTGGCTCTCATGGTCGAATGATGTTTGTTTTGCATGCTTGTAGTTCAATACCCATGCTTAACTTTGAGTTTTGAGACTCATTCCATGCATATACTGAGGTGTGTTCATGTTTTGGATCCATTATACATCATATTTCAGAGCTTATATCTATGCCATATTGCCATGTTTTATACTCCTTAAGTGTGCTTGAGAGTTGTCCATGAATGCCTTGTTTTCGAGCCATTGAATGAGCTCCATTTTCTTGCATGTTGAGCCATCATTTTAGGCCATTTTTCCCACTGTTTCAGACCTGCCTAGGGTCTGTTTGGGGTTGGTTTTTCCATTTGTGCATCGCTTTGGGTACCTCTAGTGTAACGCACTTCACTAGTTTCGGTACCTGGGCCCTCTAGCATGCATTGTGTGACATATTTGCTTGATTCGGGACCATTGTATATCATGTTTCAGAGCTGGAACTTGTTTGCTTGTATGCCATATTTCATTCCTTGCCATGCCTTGTTAGAGTTGCATGTTGCGCCTTAGGATCGGTCCTTGGCATCCGTGCGTGTTTGCATGTATTCCAGTTGTCTCATTTTCATCACATGGCCACTGATGTGAGTGTGGCTGAGGTCCACTCATATTGGTGTAAGTCCATCATGCATTGTTTATGCCATTTTAGTCTATAGCATTGCGTATGCTAGGTTGCATGTTAGTGCGTTGTGTATGACATGTTATGTCACGAGCATTGTGTATGCCATTTTAGTCCATAGCATTGCGTCTGCTAGGTTGCGTGTTAGTCGCATTGCGTATGCCATCTCATTTGCATTGTGTTTGGGATAGGAGTTAGCCCAAACACGGGAAACGAGGGATGTTTCGTACTCAAAGTGACGAAACGTGTCTCAATTCCCGGTCGCCGACACTTCGGATTACCCATGATGGATTCTAGGCCTTGTTGTGTTGTCATGTGCATTCATTTCACATTGAGTCGTGCAATTCGACTCCTTGGCCATCATGCATCGAGATGCGTGATTGGTGGCACGAGGATCGAGGTGTGCATACATATGTGAAAATACTTTGCCATGCCCCTTTCTTGCTCTCTGTTGCAGCAAACCAGAAATCAGCAGCCTTCTAGAGCTTTGCACAGCATCCCGGCATTAATTGCAAACAGAGGCAAATCGGGGCATCACGAGGAATTTTCCGACGAGGCAGCTCGAGCATACATGCATCTTTCATCATTCGGAACAGAGCTGAGGCGGTCCATTAAGCTTGCATGCTAATTTACTTGCTTTCCTAGTTAATTTGTTAATTAATTAGGGTTTTTGTAATATTTAATTATTTATTCGGACTGTAATTATTTATTCGGACTGTATTATTTATTCGGACCCTCTGCGAGAGGGCAATGTTGTAATAAGTGTGCGTGTGTGTGATGCATGTCTTCCAACTCCACGTCTTTCTCCCTTTTATTTACCAGCTTATGATGGTTAGTTTAGGGCATGTTTCAATTAGCATACTTATGATAGCATGTTTGCATTCATTCATTTGTCTTGCATGCACCGGGCTCGGCGCATCATACTAACTGCATTGTATTTCAATTCCAAGTTGTATACTTGTTAGTTGTAGCATTTCACATGCCATCTTTAGAATAGCCGAGCCTATTGTAGTTGCATTCCTGCATGTATTGCATTAGGCATTTCAGCATAGTTAGGATCATGCATGGATTTCTAACATAGCTTCTGTTTTGGCTTGGAGTACTCGGTAAGTGTTTATGCTTTAGCATCCTTGCATGCGTGTGAGTGACTGGCATGATAGCATGCTTGCCATGAGGCTATGTGCTTATGTGATATACCTGCCTGAATGCCTGTGGGTGAAGGTTGGATTATCTGAATTGGAATAATGCATTGACTGTGAGTTTTAAGCCCACTTGAGAGTGGCAAATCATCTTGTTTTCTAAGCCCACCTGAGGGTGGCAAATTCACATTTTAGCCTACTTGCGAGTAGCAAACCATTTTCAAAACAAACATGAGATGTTTTGTTCCAATTCAGGCGATCCGATCTATATTTGTATGCTGTGCGCATCCCGTAGTAAATCTAGGCTAATAACCGGAATAAGAGCACATAATGTTTTCAAAACTCGATATCATGGTTAGTAGATGACGATTTTTGATCGGGCGAGCGGGGGTGCTCACGAAGTGACCTTCTCCAATCGTACCCAAGTTCCTGAGCGGAGGCAACTTTGGTGATGACGGACACGTGGCCTTAGGTAACGAGTCAGGGTTTCCTAAATTCTCCCAAAACAAAATATTTAGGTGGCGACTCTGTATCTGGCAAAGCAGTCCATGTTTGGCACTTCTTTCAAAAAAATCTGTTTTCAAAAATGTTTTGCTGGATTTGGACTCTTTAATGATTCATCGGTCTTGCATTGCACTCTGCGAGATTAGATACAGGACCGTGACATTGAGTCCTAAACTGTAGTGAGCCCAATGAACAAAACGAGGGATTCCCTCTCGGGACGTTCGGGGACGTCAACATTGCACTAGATATTATTATGTATATTTACTTAGAAATAAAGATGAAGCCTTGGCAATGTTTAAACTCTACAAAACAGAAGTTAAAAATCAATTTGGTAAAACCATTAAAATGGTTATAAGTGATAGGGGTGGTGAATATGATGCACCTTTAAATGAATTTTGTGCACAACATGGCATTATTCACCAAACTACAGCACCCTATTCTCCACAGCAAAATGGAATTGCTGAAAGGAAGAATAGAACCCTTAAAGAAATGATGAATGCCATGTTACTAAGTTCAAGCTTACCGCAGAACTTGTGGGGGGAAGCAATATTGTCTGCTAATTATGTTCTAAATAGAATACCTCACAAGAAAACTAGCAGCACTCCTTATGAATTATGGAAAGGTCGACCACCTTCCTACAAATGCTTAAAAGTGTGGGGGTGTTTAGCAAATGTAGAAGTTCTTGTTCCGAAAAAGACTAAGATAAGACAAAAAACAGTGGATTGTGTGTTTATTGGTTATGCACATAATAGTAATGCATATCGGTTTCTGACTTATAAATCAGAAATACCTGATACACATGTGAACACTATTATAGAGTCAAGGAATGTTGTATTTTTTGAACATGTTTTTTTCTTACAAGAAAGGACAGGAATTAAGTTTACAGAAAAGAACTTATGATTGTACACAAAGTCAAAAGACTAATGACAATCAAACGCAAGAGACTAGTAATGGTCTCGACCAATAGGATTTAACTGATGATGAACCAAGACGAAGTAAGAGAGCAAAAATATCAAAATCCTTTGGTCCAGATTTTCTAACATACCTGTTAGAAAATGAGCCTCAGAGCTTTAAGGAAGCAATGTCAAGTCCTGAAGCACCTTTGTGGAAAGAGGCTGTTAATAATGAAATTGAATGCATTATACAAAATCATACTTGGGAATTGGTGGATCTTCCACCCGGTTCTAAACCTCTTGGGTATAAATGGATATTCAAGAGAAAAATGAAAGCGGATGGTTCAATAGACAAGTATAAAACAAGACTTGTAGTAAAAGGTTACAGACAAAAGGAACGTCTGGACTAGTTTGACACATATTCCCATGTGACAAGAATAACATCTATCTGCATGCTTATTGCTATAGCAGCGTTGTATAATTTAGAGATACATCTAAAGGATGTAAAGACAATTTTCTTAAACGGTGATCTAAATGAAGAGATCTATATGGAGCAACCCGAACGGGTTGTAGTGCCAGGGCAAGAAAAGAAAGTTTGTCGGCTTGTAAAATCTCTTTATGGATTAAAACAGGCTCCTAAGCAATGGCATGACAGATTTGATCACGTTATGCTTACTAATGGGTTCAAGATAAACGAATGTGACAAATGCGTCTATGTTAAAAACACGGAAAAAGGTTATGTCATCGTTTGTCTTTATGTGGATGGCATGTTTATCATCGGAAGCAGTCAAAACATGATCAAATAAACCAAGCAAATGCTGAACAAAAGATTTGATATGAAAGATATGGGAGTCGCAGATGTAATATTAGGAATGAAAATTACTAAAACATCTTATGGATATGCATTATCTCAAGCTCATTATATTGAGAAAATTCTTGGTAAATATATCAAAGATGATATGAATATAGCAACAACACCTGTAGACATCAGTTTTTATTTATCGAAAAATAAAGGTGATACGGTGTCTCAGTTAAAATATTCCTAAATCATTGGAAGCCTAATGTACCTAATGAATTGCACTCGTCCTGATATAGCTTATGCAGTCAGTAAATTGAGTAGGTACGCTAGTAACCCCGGAGAAGACCATCAGAAAGCGATCATTCGGGTTCTTAGATATTTAAGATTTACCCATAATATTGGTTTGAACTTTACTTGATATCCTGCAGTACTAGAAGGTTATTGTGATGCCAATTGGATATTCGACACAAAAGATTCAAAATCCACTAGTGGATATGTCTTTACTCTGGGGGGGTGCTGCTGTTTTTTGGAAATCCATGAAACAAACTTACATTACACGATCCACAATAGAATCAGAGTTCTTTGCTTTAGACAAAGTAAGAGAAGAAGTAGAATGACTTTGCCACTTCTTAGAAGACATTCCAATGTGGCCAAAATCTGTGTCAACTATTTGCATTCATTGTGATAGTCAATCTGCAATAGGCAGGGCACAGAGTCATATGTACAATGGTAAGTCACGACATATTCGTCATTGACATAATACCGTAAGGCAATTGCTCTCAAGTGGAATAATCTCAATAGATTATATAAAATCTAAAGAGAATATTGCAAATCTGTTAATGAAAGGTTTGGCAAAAGAGCAAGTGTATAGTTCATCGAAGGGGATAGAATTAAAGCCTATTACATAAGAGTCATTATAATGGTAACCCTACTTAGATGGCTGGAGATCCCAAGAACCAAGTTCAAAGGGACAACTAAGTTATGTGTGTCTCACTAGAAATTACCAAGGGATTAAAATTCCCTACCCATTCCTATGATGAGAGTAATATCTGCAACATGTGTTGTATGTAGGGGTTTAAGGATAAGTTTTACTTTTAATGATTACTTATATCTTGATTCAGGCATAAAAATTAAGACGAGTATAAAAGATATTCACAATAAGAATCACCTATATGAGTGTCAAACTGGGGCCGGTTCTATGAGAATGAAGAGGCTAAATAGAAGCACTCACAAATAACCAGGAGCGTTCAAGGCCAAAATGAATACAACCGTGAGAACAACGATGTGTCAGAAGATATTTTGTGTGAAATTTATTGTCTTGGCTTACACAAATGGCTGAACAATTCAAGGCATCACATCCATTGGTTAGCTAGTAAGTCCAATAGGTTATCACTAGGGACAGTTCAAAGCCGAAAGCTACCTATCTTGATGCAAGATATTTTTGATTTATACTCTTTCAACAAGTTCTGCATATTATTGCATTTTCTGTTGTTATCAAATTCCATTCATGTGGGGGATTGTAAGAAATGGTTTCGGGGAAAAAAAAATAGATTTTTTCTAAACTTTGGTATAAATTTTAGGTAGGACCCATGCGCCAAAGTTGGGGGGTCCATGTGGCAATGTGTTCTTTGCCGCGTACCGATTCAAGTCGTATATTTAGTTATGTAAAACCATTATCGGGTGAATGGAAAATTGAAGCCAAAGTAAGCTCCATGGAAAAGGTGTTTTGATGGGTTTCTTAAAAAAAGAAGAGGAAAGCTTGTCCCACATTGCTTGGCTAGGCTAACTTGATATGGGTTTATAAGCCTTGCGCTTGTAACTTGGGAATGGCCCTAAGGGGTACTCAAGTTTTGTGGAATGGTGAGGTTATGGGCAAAGTGGGCTAGACACATTGGACCCAAAACAAACACACACATGCGCACGTGCCGCCGCCGCTGGACCGGTTGGGCATGGGTGCGGGTACGTGATATGAGGTTGGGTTGGGCTTGTTCGACCTAATGCTTATCTTTTTGGGCCAAAAACATTTGAATTTTATTTTTTTCTAAAATTTTTACCATTTCAAATTTGAATTTTAGTTTTAAATTCAAAATAAAATTTGAAATGATCCACACCTATCCCGTTTTTTCCTCCAACCTGAATAGATTCAGTATCTGTTCAAATTCAAACCAAACAGGTTCCTTACCTGTTTAAACAGTACCGAATAGGCACCATACTTGTTCACATAGGTTTGTTACCCGCTGGAATCAAATCTAAAAAGCCATTAGTGCACCTATAAATAGACAAGTCCCTCATTTGGATTTTCACTTAATTTTTGTCCTTAATTCTGTCATTGGTCTCTACATTTTGCTGCATTTATTTTTCCTGTGAAAAAGTATATAAACACAAAGTGTGTTCGTTGTGCTGCTACTATTCGTTGTTGATCATTTTATGCTGGGAGATAGACGTCCATAATATGAAAGCATCGAGGAGAGAACGAATATGTTTTAAGGACATAGTATTAAACACTGGACTTAATCAAAATTTTGTTCAAGAAAATAATAAGGTAAGTAATTAGTTTACTTTTCTGTTTTATTAATTTTTCTTTTTCAGATTCTGATTTTGTTTTTGTAACAAAATAAGAATCTGTTGTTTTATTTTTTTTTATATACCGTTTTGATTTTTGTAATCAAACAATCTCTCTCATTTCTTTAATTCTTTTTTTGAATACTTTGAAGATTGTCCAACAGATGGTGTAGAACTCACCTAGGGTTAGGGTTCTAGTAACAGAGTTCCAAGTGCCCCACTCCATTGCAGCAATGGCAACGAATCTATATGGATCTCAGCCTACGGCTGTCTAGAGAAGGAGGAAGAGACCGACGACCATGGCTCTCTTGTGGTAGCGGTGTAGTAGCGACGACGGTGTACCCATTGGAGATTAGAGATGAAGAGGAGAATGAGGAGCTGGAGTGAGAGAGATGTAGGAAAGTTTGGTTTGTTTCAAAATCGTGTTTATATATATATATATATATATATCTATAAAAGGGATATTTTAATTATTTTATCTAAGTAGATAAAGAATTAGCGTCTAGACTTTTAGATTAAAAAAATAATAATTTTGAACTTTTAATTCGAGCGCCCTTAAATAAATTTTCAATTTTTTTTTCAATACTTCTATTTAAAAATTGATTTAAAACCAAGATCTGATCTGGCCCGGCCTATAAAAGTTTTTGAGATTAAAGTTTGGAAAAAAATAATGAGAAAATTATTTGTTATGAATTAAAAAATATTTTCAAATTAGTGATATTCTTTATTAATTTAAGAGAAATTAATTAACCATCCCTTTCCAATTTTGTGTAGTAGGAGAGATTCAAGATATTTTTTTATTAGCTAAGGTCCCTCAACATTTTCACAGAGAAAATTTGATTCAGATAAATTTTGGCTCCGATTCAGAGAAATTTCGATGATTTCACAAAGAAATTTCAAAATTTCTATGTGAAAATTGAAATTTCTCTAAATTGGGCGAAATTTCTTTGAATCAAATTTTCTCTATAAAAATGTTAAGGGACCTTAACTACTATAAAAATATTATATATCTTTTATTTTTTAAAATCTTAATATCCGGAATCTTAAAAAAGATTCTCCATAATTTAAATATGTAATATCATAATCATTTCATAATTTTGTGATTAAATTTTAAAAAAATATCACTCTCAAATATTTTTCACAAAAATTATTGAGCTGCGAAGAGTAGTTGACATTATTTATTTGGTATTTTATTATTAATAATAATTGAAAAAATTAGTTTAAAAAACCTCTTAAGTTTGTTAATTTAAACGTTAATCTTTTTATTTTTTTCAATCTAAAAATATACTTATTTTTGTTAAATAAATTTGTAAAAAAAATATATTTTAATCATTAAACTCAATGAAATTGAGTATTTAGATTTTTTTGTATACCTACATTAAGTTTAATAGTTAAAATTTCTATTTTTTTAATCTATTTTTCTTAATGAAAATAAACTAATAATTTAAATTAAAAACAAATCAAAATATTAAAATTTGAGTTTACAAAATTAAAAATTAAAAATTATTTTGTTACAAGATATACATATATACTTTTTGTTTTGCGTGTAATTTCTTCTAAAAATTAGAGTACTTTTGTGTCTCTTTCTTAGCTAAGATAGACATTAACTAATAAATCATATATGTATGACTTTTAGTTACATAAATATTCTTATAATCTTATAAAGCCTATTTCACATTAAAATCTTCCAAATGAAACATACTCACATTTGAAAACGTAATAAAATAATAGTTCATACATTAAAATGATACTCCATTGTCACATTTTAATAATGACATATTTAGCAAAAATTTAATAAAACAATAATTTACAAATACTTCATTGTCACATTTTAAAAATAACACATTTGACAAAAAATTTAATAGGACAATAATCAACAAATGAATCATCTCCACATTTGGAATTTGTAGGAAATAGAGTGAAAGAAACAAACGATATACTTTTTCAAATTTAATGAGACTTACTGTCTATTAAAAAGAATAATTCTTTGGTATGCCATGTACACCATATATAATCTTATCATAAAATTATGTAAATTAATTTGCGTAAATCTTAAACTTTTACAAATTTACGGAAATTCATATTGATAAGGAAAAGTTGGATTGGTTTGATTATCTGATATACAACAAAGAAAAAAAAATTAGAACATTCATATATGTATGCTTCTTAATCGAATAAATGATACAGCGAGGTAAATAATGATGATTGTGGCATTTAATCACACGAAAAATGAATGGGAGCTCTAATAAAAGAGTTCTAATAGAAGTGGATCCTATTGTGATGTGATGTGATGTTTTGACTTTAATTTTATTTTTCTTTATTTTTTTATTTCCTGTCTTATCATTAAAGCTGAATTAAAATTTTAAAATTAGAGGATCGTATCTGTTGGCTGTATAATTTGTATAAGCCAATCACAATTCAACACATGGCATGAGAAGGGCAATTTGGGGAGGTAGTACAAATTGCCAACCATAGTCAGACACGTGTCAACCCATACTGGTAATAATGGGTCTGCGTAACACTGGAATGATCAAGAGATATAAGGTGATGTGGCCAAACGGTTACTTACAAGGTTCAAATTCAAAATCAGGAGGGAAGCCTAACTGCAAACATGGTATAGTGGGGCTGAGTATGAGAGAGCATGATCAGCGATCATGAAGGGACATTTTGACGGTTAGGAGCCCACTTCGACGGATATCATTGAGAAGTATAAATAGCAGAGAAGGCCCCATAAAGGAGCATCCAGACTCAGATCAAAAAACTAGTTTTATCTACTTTACTTTCCTTTCCAGTTTTTACAGTTCTTTACATTTATGTACTTCAAATTCCTGTATTGCACTTCATTCATAGGAGTAGTTTCAAATAGCTTGTTGTTGTAAATCTCTACGAGACTAGGTTAGATCATTATAAGTTTTTCATTTTTACTTAATGAAATTCTACGATTTCCTTCACTTAATTGTTGTTTACTAAATTCTCCTAAAAAAGCCACCAGTAAAAGTCCTCTTCATTAAGGCTGAAAGAACTAAAATACAATCGTTTGATAATTGGTTGGCAATTAATCTTCTGTAAGGACTGATTGATCCTTGCTGGCATGCTTAAAATTACAATACTAACCTTCGAAAGCCAAAAAAGCCAACAGTATCATTGCTCTAATCACACTGTTATTCAAAGACATACACACTAACAATGTCAAAGCATTGCCAATGATTTGCTAAAACAACTATCAAACCCATAAGACCATCTCCAACGGTTCATCAGATGCATCACCAAATTTGAATTTGGTGAAAAAGTTTACCTTTTTGTGCTCCAATGGTTTCACCAAACCTGTATCAAACTGAGAAAATAACAAATTTTTCATCAAACTGAGGATCTGAGCACCTTTCACCATTTTACTATGAGTATACATTAGAGGTAAGGGCCATCGAACGACCGGCCGGTTGTCCCCCCAGTTGTCTGGGTTACACAGAAAATGAAGAGTAGCAGCAGCCGTGGAATGGAATGGAAGTGTCTTTTTGCATCTTTATACGTTTCTTTCTACACTAATTGAACACTTTTCTCCTTTTTTGTTCACTTTCTGAAATTTTCCCTCCATTCATTCCATCTTAAACTTTCTGAAATTTTCCCTCCATTCACTCTCTGAAACTTTCTAAAATTTTCCCTCATTTTTTGTTCACTTTTTGAAACTTTCTAAAATTTTTTGTTCAACCAATAAGGTATTTTTCGGGTTTTCATCAACAATCCATTTTGTCCTTCATTTTGATTTGTGGGTTTGTGGAAATATAGATTGATTGTTTTGTTTAATCTGTTAATTGCTGAACCCTTATTTAACTTTATTCTGCATCTTTCTATTTGGGAAGAAAAAGTAAAGAAATCACTTGTTGTGGTGTTTCAGTGTCAGTGATGGTGGCGGCAGCCTGGACCTTCTCTTTTAGCTCGTTCTTTCTCTTTCAGGTTGTTCTTATTGTTCTTCTTCTCTCTCGACTGGTTCTTATTATGCTTCTCTTCTTCTGCCAAATCAATTGTTATTTTATTTTATTTTTTTTTTTGCACTAACTAGTCGATCGGTCGGTCGGTCGACCATCTAGTCAACCAGTGGTTTGATAAAAAGCCAAATCTTTCCGTTGGAGCAGGCGATATCAAATAGAGGAATTCGTCCTTTTTTTACTCAGATTTGATGAAAAAAATTGATGAATGGTTGGAGATGCTCTAATATGACAGTTTGGGCAAAAATAAGCTCGCCAGTGGCATGCTATAATGTCAAATCTTCCAGATCATCATCCCAACTGCTTTTCTTTCTTCCATTTCTCCCTCCTTCATCCTTTCCTCGCAAAACTCTCCCAAATAGAAAATAATTTTTTTATAACAAAATTCAAAAATAACAACAACAATCACTAGAAAGACAGTAATCACAACAACAACAATAATCAAGAATTATAAGCAACTTCAGATAAATATCAAGTAATTTCTCACAAATTTCAGAAATATAATTTCACAAAAATAAATACTTGGAAAGGTTTTGAAGTTTCTTCATCTTCTTCCCTCAATTTTGTCTTCTTAATCTTGAGAGAGAGATGCCTAGACTGTGAACTTCAAACCCAAATCGTGACAGATGCCCAAATTGTGAAAGAGATCGCTGAACCCAAATCAACATCTTAGAACCAGATCAGTAGAGGGTTTGGGTTGCATAGAGGGTTTTGGTAGAGAGAAAATTGGTTTCGGTGTTAGAGATGAGAGAAGAGAGGTTTCGGTGGAGAAAAGAGAGGTAGAAAAGAGGAAAGGGTTTGGGTTTCATAGAGGGCTTTGTTAGAGAGAAGAGAGGGTTTCTGTGTTAGAGATGAGAGGAGAGGTTTCGGTAGAGAGAAGAGAGATAGAAAAGAGGAAAAGTTTTGGAATAGAATAAGAGAGAAAGAGAGAGAGGTTGAGTGAACTTACTGGGTGCCACGTGAGACTGGAGGAGTGTGGTTGGAACGATTTGAGAGTAAAATTACAAATTAAATGATAGATTAATGGATTAGTAGATTTACAAATCATAATTTGGATAATTTTAGACGGATTAGCAAATTGAAATATATTTTAACCAATCACTCCAAAAAATTAAGGTTTTAGAGACCAAAAATTAGGGACAAAATTATTTTTTAGGGACCAAATATTTTTGTGACGAAAAATGTCGTTATTATATTTTTAGCAACAAAAATTAAACATTAGTGATGAATTATTATCCTTTTGAGACCAAATTTTTTGTCTCAAAAAATAAATCATTTTGAGACCAAATTATTTTGTCCCTAAAAGTCTATTTATTAGTGACATTTTCAAAATTTTGTCGCTAAAAGCCTTGTTTTTGACTTTTCGGGATGACCTTTTAGCGATTATCCTCATGACGATAAAAATTGGTCCCTAAATGTCTTTTGCAACAAAATTTTCACTTTTAGAGACCAAAATATTTGGTCTTTAAAACTATTATATGTTGTAGTGAATTATCAAACATCTACATAACATATAATATTAATTTACATAATATTTTTAAATATATAACACAAACTAATTTTACATATTATGGTTCATATATATAACTATTAATTTGTAACAAGTTTCACATTTTAAATCTCTCTCGCACTTATTTTTATTTTGATATTTCATTGGAGGTTAAAAAATAAGATAAATTATAAATATATCTCCTGAGGTTTAATTAAAATACAAATTGTCCCTTGTGATTTTGAAAGTTACATTCTACCCCTTGAGGTTTTTAATTTCATAAAAAATTGCCTATTTATTAATAAATCATCAAGTCAATTAACAGTTGTTAATGATGTTAGAAATATATTTCAATTAATAATTTAAGTAATTTTATTATTATATAAGAGAGTAATTATAAATTTTATCTTTTTAGTTAATTTTATTAAATAAAAAATTCTAACAAGGGAATATTTATAATTTTTCAAACCACAAGGGGCAATTTATATTTTAAGCAAACCTCAGGGGGTGTATTTGTAATTTACCCTAAAAAATATATATGTATTAACTATAGCGGAGCAGTTTGGAAGGCGAATTATAAATTTTAAAGTTTAATCCGTAGTTAGCTAATAGAGCGGTGCTAATTGATGCATATTGATACAATTTTAACGAATTGAACGGTATTTTGCCCAACCTACATGAGACAATGCCCCAAACCTCATTTTTTTTAAATAAATATTTTATGGTATTTCAATTTTGAATGAGTTAGAAGAATCTCATTTTTTTGATATTTTTATTTTTTATTTTTATTATTTTGGTTCATTTAATTGTATAGAACGTAAATATATAATTTTTTTGATTTTTTTAAAAATGATCACAAAAATGAACAAAAAAATAACTCAAAAAATCAAATCCAAACACTACCTACAAAAAAGAGGGAAAGTTCGCTGGAGGTGCCAAAATGGCATATCACCACTGGAGCACAATTGCTATAATTTGATATTTTGCTACTGTAACATGCCAAATTATAGCTTTGGCATTGTCAAAATGACAATGACCATTGGAGATGCTCTTACATACCCACACTTTTAGACCAATATTTTCATCCATAATGATATGGTAAGGGCGTTGAGTTTCATGTCATTGAATATATAGCAAATCAAGAGTTCACACATGATATCACATTATTGTGGGTGTTTTTTTTATAGGTCTCAAACATATTTTCACACTATATATGATCACAAAACAAGAAAATTCAATAAATGAAAAAAATGTATTATATAGTGAAGCGGAGTCGTTTTAAAGAAGAATTATAAATTTCAAATTGTGTTTCAAACTAACCTACGGTTAGCAAGCGAATCAATGTGAATTAGGTAGTATTTTACACAGTCTTAGTGCTTAGTCACTTACGAAGATAAGAATGAATGACAAAGAAGTGGAAATAGTGGTGAACCCCATGGATGTGCAAGGCTTGCTCCCTTCTAGCCCTAGTTGCCTCCCTTTTTCAATCAAAGAAAATTGAAACCCCTTCTACTTTATTCTTTTGGGTAATATTAAGGATATCAAATTTTTCTACCACATAAATGACCAAATGTCTCACATAGGTGTGAGACATTGGTCATTTATTTGTTAGAAAATTTAAGACCTATTGCATTTTCCTTTTTCTTTTTCCGTTTCATGATTCTTAACTTTTCCCTTTCTCATATCCACGCACACATTTCAAGGATTGGCTACACTTGCGGCCAAAATGCTTTACGCATGCGGAGCTTTGACAGTAAGCCTTTGGGGATTGGTCGCTCATACGCCCAAAGGTGGCTGCTTGTGCGATGGATGGCCGCTTGTGCAAGGAGGCTCAATAGTGCTGCGATAATCATCTTGCATCTGTCGCTCAGGCAAAGATCCTATTGCTTGTGCCCAGAAACTTCGTGATCTCTTTATTAGTTCTATCACTTTTTAACCATTTAATTGAGAACTGGCCGTCAAGCCTGCACGCATAAGAAACACATAATATTTGCCAAGTAACTATTCTTCAAAGACTATAAATGTTGTAAACATCAATTTCAGAACATAAACCTTACACTTCGGATCATTTACCATGTGTATTATCAAGGAATCAAGACAAAATGACATACCTGAATCCATTGATGAACGGTTAAACGGAAGCGTGATTATCAATAAACTCTTGTTATTGATTATGTTATTGCCTTCTAATCCTTTCCCCTTTGGTGCCTTATGTTTCTCCTTGAGAGGATTTAGAAAAATGGCAGTGTTCTTTTTTTCCACTTGGGAAGGAATAGGGACCATAACCTTTTAAAGGTTATAATTGGTTTTCAAAACTGAAAGGTTGTGGAAGTTCAAAAGGAATGAAAACCAACTTTAACCATTATTGGTTTTAATTTCTATTTCTGCCCTCATAGAAATAGAAATTATACAACTAGTATCTACACATTAGGTCCATAACACATATACCCTTAAGCCTATTAACTAAATTGAATCACTTAAATTGTAGGCTTCTTATAAATGATAACACCACATTTAATTATGTGGTCCCATTGAGACATTATCTAACAATCTCCCACTGGACCACATATGTATCCTGAAAAATGTGCTTAACTTTAGTGAGCTCAGAAATTTGTTATCATAACTTGAGGGTATCCAAACAATCTTGTCCATTAACTATATTAATATAGGATCAAAGCGGTCTTCGTTACATCAATCGTAACTCGACCCACCAATGGTCACGTATACTAATACAGCTAAATGACATAGATCAATCATGGATGCGTAGCATGGAAATTACATGTGATGTGATCCATACATGCCTATTTCCAACTGGTCCTACTTACTTTATTGAGATCAATACTTCACAATACGTAACAGAGCGTAATAAACTGAATATTTCATTTCTGCAGAAATTAATCTAATTACATAGATAAAACTCAAGGCTGACATAAAGCAGTAATACAAACTCCCACTAAACCAGAATGTTCTCAAATAGAACAACACCCATCTGAGCAGTGTGCTCATGAAAGACCTTGGTGGTAGTCCCTTCGTAAGTGGATCCGCTATCATGGAGTTTGTCCCAATGTGCTCTATGGAAATCTGTCCACTCTGCACTCTTTCTTTTACAACTAGGAACTTGATATCAATATGCTTTGATTTTGTCGAGCTCCTGTTGTTATTGGAATATAAAACTGCAGACTTATTGTCACAATATAACTTAAGTGGTCTTCAGTGCCTTCCAAAATACGCAACCCAGTGACAAAATTCCGCAGCCATATCCCTTGGTTTGATGCCTCATAACACGCTACAAATTCTGCGGCCATGGTGGATGAAGCTATGAGCGTCTACTTTGCAGACCTCCAAGAAATTGCTCCGCCAGCTAACAGATAAATATAGCCTGATGTGGATTTCCTACTGTCTTGGCATCCAGCAAAATCAGAGTCGGAATATCCAATGACCTCTAACTTATCCGATCTCCTATATGTGAGCATATATTCCTTTGTTCTCTGTAAATATCGCATAACACGCTTGACTGCTTTCCAATGATCCATGCCAGGATTACTTAAATATCTGCCTAACATGCCAACTATAAACGCAATATCCGAACGCGTACATACTTGAGCATACATTAGACTCCCTATAGCCGAGGCATAAGGAATCTTCTGCATTTCTTGAATTTCAAGACTGTTCTTCGGGCATTGGTTGAGACTAAACTTGTCTCCCTTAGCAACCGGGGTTTCACCTGATTTACAATTTTGCATGCCAAATCTATTGAGTACTTTTTCGATATAGCTCCTTTGTGATAATCCCAGAATACCCCGAAAACGATCTCGGTGTATTTCGATTCCTAATACAAAGGAAGCATCACCAAGATCTTTCATTTCAAAATTCTTAGATAGAAATCTCTTGGTGTCATGCAATAAGTTTATATCGTTTGTGACAAGCAATATGTCGTCAACATATAAAACCAAAAATATGTGTTTACTCCCACTGAACTTGTGATACACACATTCATCAACAACATTAGTTTCAAAACCATACGAAGTGAGAACTTGATGAAATTTGAAGTACCACTGACGAGAAGCTTGTTTGAGTCCATAGATGGATTTAGTCAATTTGCAAACCATATTCTTTGGGTCTCCTGACACAAAGTTTTCTGGCTGCGCACCATATAAATTGTTTCTTTAATGTCACCATTAAGAAAAGCTGTTTTGACATCCATCTGATGCAACTCAAGATCAAAATATGCAACAAGCGCCATAATTGTCCTAAAAGAATCTTTCGAAGAAACTGGAGAGAAAGTTTCTTTAAAGTCAATTCCTTCTTTTTGAGTAAAGCCTTTGGCTACAAGACGTGCCTTATACCTCTCCACATTACCATTTGAATCCCTTTTGGTTTTAATATCCATTTATAACCTACGGCTTCGCACCAACTGGTAATGAGACAAGTTCCCAAACTTTATTGTCTTGCATAGACTTATATTCTTCATTCATGGCTTCTATCCACTTATGAGAGTTGAAACTTTCCATGGCTTGACGAAAGTTGATTGGATCATCTTTCGACATTCCATTTTCTACCTCATGTTCCTGGAGATATACAATATAATCATCTGAAAGTGCAAATCTCCTTTCTCTTGTGGATCGCCTTAATGGCACAGATTCTTGAGGTTGAGGTTGTAGAGTTTGTTCCTCAGGAACAATTACCTCATCTTGAATGCTCACATTAAGTTACCAAACAGATAATCTCTAAATAAATTAATTTAATGACAACATCTCAAGATACCTAGCACAACATTAATACCAAGCCTTTGGGTAGTGATATTAACTGTAAGTGGTATTCTTGTTGTAATGATCAAACATTGACAATAAGTTATGTCAAATAACAAATCTATCTTTTGATGGATTTATTATTCACATTAGGTTTTCTTGACAATTGGCACATGTTTATCACCACAAAATGTGTGTGTAATTCTGCCAAGTCTTAATCATGTCTTTGGACCGATAAATACCCGCATGAGATACACAGACATGAACATCAAAACATTCCATATAAAACAATCTAGACAAGAGAGATCACTTTTGTGACATCTTGTTTGAATTGACTTATATTGAGAATGTTAGAAAATTAAATTTCTGTAGACGTTGTATGAAATTACATTAAATTTAAAGATTTCTAAATTTGTGACCCCGTATATGTTATATAATCTGCAGCAATCCCAATTATATACATACATATATAAATAGAATTGACGGGTCCAAAAACAAATAGTTTTTTTTTTTTATGATGTTCAAAATTAAACCGATCAAATCGCAAGATATATCTATATATATATATAAATACATGATGTTCATCCATTTGAGAGAAAAAAAAAAAAAAAAAACTGCCCACCGAATCATTTTACAATTCCATAAAACAGATTGCCATTTTCACAGAACAAAACAGGAAAAAAATAGAATTTACATCCATAAGAAAATTCAGAATCTGATTCCAGGAAACTAAATAGAATGAATAAAGCATATCAATTCTGATAAGACACATGATATGCATGCTCTGATACCAATTGTAAACATCAATTTCAGAACATAAACCTTACACTTCGGATCATTTACCATGTGTATTATCAAGAAATCAAGACAAAATGACATACCTGAATCCATTGATGAACGGTTAAACGGAAGCGTGATTATCAATAAACTCTTTGTTATTGATTATGTTATTGCCTTCTAATCCCTTCCCCTTTGGTGCCTTATGTTTCTCCTTGAGAGGATTTAGAAAAATGGCAGTGTTCTTTTTTTCCACTTGGGAAGGAATAGGGACCATAACCTTTTAAAGGTTATAATTGGTTTTCAAAACTGAAAGGTTGTGGAAGTTCAAAAGGAATGAAAACCAACTTTAACCATTATTGGTTTTAATTTCTATTTCTGCCCGCCATAGAAATAGAAATTATACAACTAGTATCTACACATTAGGTCCATAACACATATACCCTTAAGCCTATTAACTAAATTGAATCACTTAAATTGTAGGCTTCTTATAAATGATAACACCACATTTAATTATGTGGTCCCATTGAGACATTATCTAACAAATGTTACTTAGATGATCAACCTTTTGACCCAAATCATGGTCATCTAATTTAAAATTTATAAATAAAAAAATTAATGGTGATCATCATTCTTCATACTATATGTAGATATAAAATAAGTGTCTCAGTTTCTCCCTTTAAACTCATTCATGCTAACCAGTCCCTTGCTTTTTCCCTGTCTAATTTGTTGTAGTCAAATCTTCTTCAATTCTATAAAAGAAAAAGCTCTCAAACTTCTTGAAAGCGAAACTTTGGTATTTTATCTCCACACTCAAAAAGTTCTGCATCTGTGAACCTCGTGACCACTGAGTCTGATGACGAAAAAAATGATGACAAAGATCACCTTCTTAGTAACTAGGAACCTTTCATCTCCATTGTCTCGCTTTGCTGAGGTGGTGAAGTGGCAAAGGGAGGCGATTACAAGAGCCAACTGAAGCTAACCGCCAAAATCGGTTTCCTGGAAACATGATTTCGAAGAAGCATATGCGGATGAAATTGGTGCAACAAAAAATGAACTCAATGTTTTTTGTTCAACTGGCGGGCTAACCTGACCCGGATCAACCCATGAACAAACCTAATTCTCACAGTTTGCACAAGAGTGGAGGGAGAGGGGACTGTACCTTGTGGCAGAGCATCATCTGCTTGTACAACCCTGCATTGCTCATGTGCCATTGGCACATGATGGGACGGTACCTTGTGGCAGATCATCATCTGCTTGTATATCCTTTTAACAGTGAGAATGGGCAACTGTGCACAATAAAAGAAGTTAGGCTAATTACAGATAATCAAACATCTAAAGAATGTCTGAAGCAACTGAACCAGGTTTTCTTTTCATCTCTCTTTGTTGAATTATTTTACATTGTGCCAACTTCAGATATGTTTTTAGTTTTTTACTGACCCTTCTGCGAACAACTTTAGAAATTTGTAATGTGATTATTGATTGGATTTGTAAAATGTTTGTTGTTGTCAACAAGAGATCATGATTGGAAACTCTTCTTGTTCAACTATTTATTTATATATATATATAAAGATCCTTATCCTGGCCTACCCACTCTATCCAATCCTGATAATAACTATGAAGTTTATGTTTGGTTTGAAAATTTTTGATGCCATGATGTTCAAATGCAATGTTTATATGCTTGATGGTAATGGATATTGAATGATTCTATGGTTGACAAATGTGCATATTTGTAACACCCACCTCCCACTTAGCTGTTAATTTTATGAAAAATCATAATTATGTATTATTTGTGCATTTTATGCTTATTTATGTGTTCTATGCATCATGTTTGTTGACAGATATGTTAAATTATAGAAAAGACTTGTCTGATTCGTTAAATTATAAGAGAACAAAAATTAAATAATGAACTAGGTGGTTAGAGCCTAATTCACTTTAATTAGATGAAGTGGGGATTAATTAACTTAGGTTATGGTAAGAAATAATTTAATTGAAGCCAAGTAACTTGACATTATATATATATATATATGTTTGTTTGGTCTCAAGAGAGGTGAGAGAACTATAATCTGAGAGAGAGTTGTAGAGAACAAGAAGAGAAGAGAGGAAGGTAAAGGAGAAGAGGAGAATTACAAGCAATTTCATCCAATTAGCCCATTAAGGTAAGAGTTCTTCTTAATTTCTTGTACGAGAATGAATTTTCATCTTGAACTCATGGGATTGAGGGAGAGAGTGAGGAGTTGGACAGTATAAGTTGTGTTAGAACCCTAATAGGAGGAATTCTTCCATGTCCTTTGGTCTTGCATAATTCCCATGGCTTTGTTTAAAAAAAAAAAAAATAGAATTTCCATATGCATAGGTGTTGTTTTCTTTTTAACCTTGAAATTGTTTATGAGATTATGGACCTTGAGTTTGAATTTAAAGTTCTATTCTTGGTTGAACTTAGTAAGTGTTTATACACTATGTTTGTTCACTTTTGGCCCTTGATTTGATCGAATTTGGGTTTGATTTTTGGTGATTTGAAGCTCCAAAAACAGAATAGAAAATCAGTTCTAGAACAGCCAGAACCGCACGTGCAGCTGGGGATCCCGCAATTGCGAGAAGCACTGGCACACTTGTGGTGGGTAGGCCCGCACGTGAAGATGTTAGGGGAGGTGCTAGGGAGCATTCTACATAAAAAGCACGTGCGGCGCACATACGGAGAGGGTCCCGCACGTGTGGCCAAGGAGCTCTGCACGTGTGGCTGTTTGACAGTCTCGGTTTCACTTTTCTGCTTTGTTTACCCCACTCTCGGGCCTCCGTTAGTGTAATTTGCATCTATAATTGACGTCCATCTGTATTACATGAGCATTAATAAAGTGAAAGGCATTTAGACTAATCAATTCCAAAGTAATGGAACTAATAAGTGATTGTATGACAATTAAGTATACTATGTTTATATCTGTCTGTGTAGGTCAAACGCCACGTTCCAGTCACCTACACCACGAAGTCCACTGTAAGTAACACTGCTGTAAAGATATGTTTAATTTAAATTACCTTTTCTCTGCTTTAAATCTATGCTTTGCTTCGATATGTTTTCCTATATTTATGAGTGATGATTCTATTTTTGTTTACATTGGTTACCGTGGCATCCCTGGCATCTGTTCATATGATTACAGAGAACCTCTGTCAGTTCTTGTTTACCATAGTGATGGCCATCACATCTGATCTTCAGTCTTTATGACTGCCTGTATTAGTTTGCTATGGGATGTGCCACGTATACTTTTGTGCTTTTTGTATAAGAGAAGAATCTGTTCAATTTATGAGTTGTTTATATTGTGATCATCATTCAGAACCCTTTTTGTAACAACCTGAAAATTTAAGTTGTCCCTTAAATTTTATACTAATATTATGGTTGTATATGATAATATATTATTAAATAAATAATAATAATAATAATAATAATAATAATAATAATAATAATAATAATAATAATAATAATAATATAATAATAATAATGGGTGTGGTAATAAAATAAATAATTAATTTTCTATTGGTATACGTTAGAGTGTAATTTAATTAGAGATTAATTTATTTATATAGTTATATTAGAAAACTGGGGTCAAAATGTAATTATCTTAAATATTTATTAAAGATAAGAACGAATCCATGAAATTTATTATCGAATCTGGGGAAGATTAGGGGCCACGTATGCGCTTACCTCCCTATAAATAGGAAGGAGGTGATTCACCTGGGCGGAGAAAAGGAAAATAAAGAAGGAAAGAAAGAAAGAGAGAAAGGAAAAGGAGAGAAAAGAAAGAAAATGAAGAGAGCATGAAAGGAAAAGAAAGAAAGGGAAAGAAAGAAAGAAAGGAAGGAAAAAATAATAGAAGTCGAAAGGGTCTTTGATAGTGGAAAGAAAGAGTGAGGTATTAATGTTAAGGTGAGTTATATTATACCTTGAGTTACCATAATATATTTTACGTATGTTTTAACTTACCATAATTTATTTTATACAAGTTATGTTTTATTAGTTATATTAATATAAGTTATGTTTTATAAATATTTCAGTTACGTGGATTAATTTTTGAACTCTATTTGTTAAAATGAAACCCATGGATATGTTTGTTTATATTTTAAAGAATATTTGACTATGACCTTATAAATAATTATGTTTTGTAAGTACTACCACCGGAGTCCCACGCCTTGGGAGAATTAAGTAATCATTGGTCTCTGTTTAGTCACTTTGTGGCCCTCTATTGTCATGGATCTATTGACCTCTATTCTGTGCGGAGCAAAGTGCTGTGCGGAGATAAGTGCTACACTATTGTGGGAGCCACCTCTATAATCCGTTCGAGCCACCTCTTGAATCCATACCTCTGTATTGTTATGAATCCATTGACCCTCTGATTTCTGGTGTGGAGCAAAGTGTTGTACGGAGCTAAGTGCTACACTATTGTGGGAGCCACCTCTAGAGTTCGTACGAGCAACCTCTTGAATCCGTACCTCTGTTCTGACTGTCACTCCTGTGACCTTTGTTCTGTTTTGTTTGGTACCGCGGTTATGGTTATTTATTTACATAATCTCAGTTTTGCTACTTAAATGATTATTTATTCAAACTAAGTTATCTTAAATATTTTAGTTACATAACTATCTATGGTTATTTTGTGTCCCTTATACTCTTGGCATAATATTTCTCACTCTGCCATGTGCTTATAGTTGTTTACCAATTTTCAGGAAACAATGCAATTCAGAAATAGTTTTTGGAAAGTCTTAGATGCAGGACTGTGGAATAGACACACACAACACTTTTATGATATTTTTATATGTAAATATCGGTCTTTTTGGTCAATAAATTTTGTAATAAAAATAGAAGCTCCGATGATTATTTTGGTACCCTCACTTAAATATTATTTCTGCTCGCGTTTATTAATTTGTTTAAGAATTGGCCAGAGGTAACTTCAGTTACTGGCCATCACAATGCTTAACCCTTGGGTACGGGAGCGGGTTGTGACACCTTTACTCAGCTGTTATTCACTGGGCTTTAGCTCACATTTTTTTATGTGAATGTAAGTAATCCAGTTCAGGAGAGGACGTAGTGACGGCGATCTTGCCTCTGTTTTGGTCATGCTACCTTTTGTGCCTCGCATCGAGGTTCCCATCTATTGGAGCACTGGCTGACCCAGTGATTAGCCTTTTGAAACTCACTCACGTGTCTTGGTCGGTTGTTACTGGCATTATATTTATTGTTGATGGGAATGACTTTTCTTTTTTGGTTGTCTTTTGACAAACTTGTGATACCTTGATGTACATATATATATAGTAATGTCTTTTGTCTCATATGAGTTCACAGCTCGTTGGACGTTTTACTTTATTATATATTAGCATTCGCTAGCCCCGTTCATTTGCTTTGTTCAGTTAGGCCTTCGGTAATCGCAGATTACTGGCTGGTTACGACACTAAACCTATAGGGGCTGGTTTAGGTTGTGACAGAGTGGTATCAGAGCCAGGTACCGCACACACGCGTCCAAATGAGCTATAGGATGTCCTAGAAAAGAAATTAGGGCATATTAGCTGCATGTGTGAGTGTGTGTGGTTTATCTGATGTGCCTATGTGGTAATAATGCATGTGTAAACTTTATGTGTCCTATGTTTATTATCACTCTATTTATATATAGCCCAATAGAAGAAACAAGACCTGCAGAGCCATCTGAGTCTTCTAATGTAAGAATGGACCGGTTAGAGCGAATGGTGGAATTACTAACTGAAGCGTTAAGACAACAGCAGAGACAACCATTTCCGCCCCCACCTTCACCACCAATTTTAGTGGAGCCACCTAACAATGGCGACATTATTACCCTAACACAGAAGTTTAACAAACTGAAACCGTATACCTTTATAGGAGGCCTTGAACCACTGAAAGCTGAAGCTTGGATTTTGGAGATTGAAAAGTTATTTGAAGTATTTCCATGTACTGAAGAACAAAAGGTTTTGCTAGCAACCTTCACTCTGCAAGAGGAAGCGAGAAGGTGGTGGATACTTGTCCAGGACCAACAGATTGCTATGACCTGGGCACAGTTTAAAAAGGCTTTCTATCAAAAATATTTTCCACAGTGTGTAAGAGGTCGAAAGGTAACAGAATTTGAGCAATTAAAGTAGGGTACTATGTCAGTGGCAGAGTATGAAGCTAAATTCACAGAGCTTGCGCGCTATGCACCACATATGGTAGACACCAAATATAAGAAAGCCAGAAAGTTTGAAGATGGTCTGGACATTGAGGTTCTTGATCGAGTTAATGTACTCAAGTTAGAAAAATATGTTGATGTTTTGGATAGATCCATTATAACTGAGGCGAATGTTGTCGTACTAAGACAAGCGAAGGCACCGGTGATTAAATGGAAAGGTAAGAGGCCGGGATCTAATTTCAAGAAGGGTCGGAACAACTTCAACACTCCACCGAACAAAAGGTAGAATACAGGATCATCTCCTAGTTCAAGCCAAGAGAATGATACACCCATCTGCCCAGAGTGTGAGAAAAAACATAAGGGAGTTTGTCGCAAGATTTCTGGCGCATGTTTCCGGTGTGGAAAAATAAGCCATATGATCAAGGATTGCCTTGTAGTGTCCTAAAGCATAAGTCAGCCTAGGGCTAGTTCAACTGCATCGGTGTCAACGCCAAGGGTATATTCAAAACAGCTATGAGGAAAGAAACTCTAAAGCAAGAACGAGTTTTTGCATTGGTACCGGGTGATATGCAGACTACAGAGACGATTGTGTTAGGTATTCTTCCTATCTGTTCTCATAATGCACATGTGTTAATTGATTTGGGGTCTACACATTCTTTCGTGTCCTATGCTTTTGCTCCAAAATTACTTAGACCCTTGGAACCAATGAACTATGTATTAGTTGTCACCTCTCCGACAGGAGAAACTATGATCTGTGCATCTATGTATCCTGTGTGTGAGATCACTATTGGAGACATAAATTTGTATGTGGATTTGTTACCTTTAGACATTGCATATTTTAATGTAATCTTGGGGATAGATTGGTTAGCAAAATATTGTGCTACAATTGATTGCTCAACCAAACAAGTTGTGTTTCGTTTACCTGAAAGGCCTGAATTTACATTTAGTGGGAATAGTGTCATATCTCCCCCATATTTGATTTCCTCCATAAAAGCGAATAAATTGATTAACAAGGGTTGTAAGGGATTCTTATGTTCTGTGGTAATGGTACCAACTACAACTAAACTGGTGCGAATAACATCCCTATGGTGAAAGAGTTCCCAGATGTGTTTCCAGATGATTTGCCCAGGAATTTGATTGATAGAGAAATTGAGTTCATTATTGAAATTGTACCAGGTACCCAACCAATTTCTAAGACCCCATACCGGATGTCAACTACCGAGTTAAAAGAATTGAAAACTCAGTTACAAGAATTGTTGGATAAGAAATTTATCAGGCCTAGTACATCTCCGTGGGGTGTTCCAGTGTTATTTGTCAAGAAGAATGATGGAACTCTAAGGCTTTGTATTGACTATCGGGGGTTGAATAAGGTGACAATTAAGAATAAGTACCCGTTGCCATATATTGATGATTTGTTTGACCAACTACAAGGGGCACAGGTGTTTTCTAAAATTGACCTACGGTTTGGGTATCACCAGTTAAAAGTTAAAGCTGAGGAAGTGGAGAAGACTGCCTTCTGAACAAGATACAATCATTATGAATTCCTCGTTATACCTTTTGGGGTTACTAAGTTGCTTTTATGGATTTAATGAACAGAGTTTTTAAGTTATTCCTTGATGAGTTCATTGTGGTCTTTATCGATGACATCCTAATCTACTCTAAAACCAAGGAGGAACATGAATGTCACTTGAGACTTGCTCTTCAAACATTGAGGAGAAGAAATTGTATGCGAAATTGTCGAAATGCGAATTCTGGTTGGGTAGGGTGATGTTTCTGGGACATGTGATAATGAAAGATGGTATCTCTGTTGATCCACAAAAGATAGAGGCTATTGTGAATTGGCCGAGACCAACGAATGTGACAGAGGTCCATAGTTTCTTAGGCCTGGCCGGGTACTATCGTAGATTTGTGAAAGACTTCTCAAAGATTGCCTTGCCACTTACTCAATTAACACAAAATGGGGTATCATTCGAATGGACTGACTAGAAAGAGGCAGCTTTTCAAGAACTGAAGACAAGACTTGTAACAGCATCGGTTCTCACTCTACCCTCTGACACATATGGCTTTACCATTTATAGTAATGCCTCTTATAAAGGCTTGGGATGCGTGTTGATGCAAAATGGAAGGGTGATTGCCTATGCTTCCCGTTAGTTAAGATCGCATGAAAAGAGCTACCTGACTCATGATTTGGAACTGGCTGCAGTGATTTTTGCATTAAAAATTTGGCGTCACTATTTGTATGGGGCTACGTGTAAGGTGTATACGGATCACAAAAATTTGAAATATTTCTTTACCTAGAAAGAGCTAAACATGAGACAGCGTAGGTGGCTTGAGCTGATTAAGGATTATGATTAGCAAATTATGTATCATCCTGGAAAAGCTAACACAGTGGCTGATGCCCTTAGCTGAAAATCCATGGAAAACTTAGCCTGTTTACTTACTAGATAGAAAACAGTGTTGCATGGGCCGTTAATAGTTGAAGAGATCAAAAAGAAACAATTGCGAGATGAGTTCCTCAAGAAAGTAGTGGAAGAACGGGAATCTAAACCTAGACCGGGATTCAGTTTCTAGAACGCTACACTCGAATTTCAAAGACGATTATGCGTACCAAACAATAGTGATTTGAAGAAACGGATCCTCCAAGAAGCTCACAGTTCCAAATTCTCTATCCATCCAAGAAACACGAAAATGTATCAAGACCTAAAGAAGAATTTTTTGTGGCTAGGAATGAAGAGGGAAATTGCTGAATTTGTGTCCAAATGTTTGCAATGCCAACAAGTTAAGGCAGAACATCAACGACCTGCAGGATTACTCCAGCTATTACCCAATACCGAAGTGGAAATGGGAACACATCACAATGGATTTCGTAGTTGGCTTGCCTCGCTCCAGTAGAGGTATGGATTCTATTTGGGTAGTTGTTGATCAATTGACAAAGTCTGCTCATTTCTTACCCATCAAAACGACATATAACGTAGATAAATTGGCTACCCTGTATATGAATGAGATTGTGAAATTGCATGAAGTCCCTGTATCGATCGTATTTGATAGAGATCCGAAGTTCACTTCGAGATTTTGGAAAATTCTATAAAAGACAATGGGAACTGAATTGAGATTGAGCAGTGCATACCATCCGCAAACAGATGGCCAATCAGAAAGGATGATACAAACACTAGAGGATATGCTACGTATGTGTGTGCTAGATTTTCAGGGAAATTGGGAAACACATTTGCCATTAGTTGAGTTTGTGTTGGCTTTTTTGGCTTTTGAAGGTTAATATTGTAATTTTAAGCGTGCCAACAAGGATCAATCAGTCCTTACAGAAGATTAATTGCCAACCAATTATCAGATGATTGTGTTTTAGTTCTCTCAGCCTCAATGAAGAGGACTTTTACTGGTGGCATGTTTAGAAGAATTTGGTAAATAACAACAAGTGAAGAATAATTTTAGAATTTCATTAAGTAAAATGAAAAACTTACAATGATCTGGCCCAACCTCATAGAGGTTTACAGCAACAAGCTATTTGAAACTACTTTTATGAATGAAGTGCAGTACAGGAATTGAAGTACAAAAATATAAAAAACTGTAAAAACTAGAAGGGAAAACAAAGTAAATAAACTGGTTTTTTATCTGAGTCTGGATGCTTCATTCTAGGGCCTTCTTTGTTATTTATACTTCTCAATGATAACCATCGAAGTGGGCTTCTAACCGTCGAAATATCCTCCCATGATTACTGAACATGCTCTCTCATAGTCAGTCCCACTACACCATCTTTGCAGTTAGGCTTTCCTCCTGATTTTGAATTTGAACTTTGTGAGTAACCATTAGGCCACATCACCTTATATCCCTTGATTGTTCCATTGCTACGCAGATCCATTATTATCAATATGGGATGGCACGTGTCTGACTTTGGTTGGCAACTTATATTAACTCCCTAAATTTCCCTCTTCATGCTACGTGTTGAATTGTGATTGGCTTTTACAAATTATACAGCCAACATTACCCCCTGCACTAATATACCTAATACTTGGTGATATTAGTGGATCAAGGCATTTTACCCACGTCCTAGGACGAACATGGGCTTTGCATCTTCTTAGAAATGCAACCGACGTCCATCATTGCAATGTTTGTACTGCATTAAATTCTCTTCTACGCCTTGAACATTTCCCACTATCTGAGCATTCGAAAAAGCTGATACAGTCCTTATGGCCAAGCAAACCTTTTCTTACATTGATCGAGCATACGTAGAGTCTATGGAAAATGATTACATGCCTCGAAAGAATCTTAATGCATTTATTCATTACACATATCCGCTTCCATTTATGCAAGTTATGGAAGCTTTTGCAGCGTACCAACCTTTAGACCCAAAGTTTGCCAATTACGAACCCTTGGATCAAGCATTTGCAAAAATGGATCTTGGAAACTCTTCTTCTGCTCTCCATCACATCTTCTGCATGGGACACAGCTCCTCCTACTTCCTCCAGGTCTATTGGCTGGGGAAGCTGGCTAGAACCTGATGAATCCAAACTAAGAGAGCGAATTCACCATCAATTCATTGAATTCGATGATCATCTGTCTATCCCTCCTTTTGCTCGGAGCTCGGTGGTTTACCCTTATGTATCCATCGATCGCCGATGCAGTCTGGAGGACAACTTACTTGTAGCGTGGTACACATCTTCCATGCCTACGAAAATAGGATACAATCCGTCATTCTTAGCCAAGAAGGAAAAATTTTGCTCTTCTGACTGGCTTGAATGTGTGAATAACCCCCAGTTCCCTTCTTCCTTTGGGATGGACCCTCCTGCACCTCCTCTTCCTCAGAATCCTCACTGGATGGAGGAACTGAAACTTACTCTCTTCAAGAATCAGTTTTTTCCTTCCTACCAACCTCCAGATCTTCCCACTACATTTGAGCGATACCAAGCTCAACTTTTGCTTGTAGCCTTTTCTCACTTGCCCTTCAATGTTCTTGGAGATGATATTCCTCTTAAGAACTTTCGATGGGCCTGTGACATTATGACTCGGGGTCATGTCCTCAACCCCATTGCTCAAGTAAAACTTCAGATGTTTTTGGATCAACTCCCGCTTCTTCTCCATTGGTACCAAATTTCTTTGGCTACCACTAATTCTTTGGACAGAATCTCGGCCCATCGAATTCAAACTCAGTACGAAGCAGAGAATCTCATTGACGAATATAATGACTTCAAGAATAAGGATTCTGTATACTGGGATGATCTGGATATGGATGAGATGGAACAAGGATTGAAGGAAATGGAGTTTGAAATGAAAGTTGAACAGCTTTTCCATCAAATAAGAACATATCAGCTACAATAACCCAGCTTGGATAGGACAGAGGACAGAATAAAGAATGAACATAAATTCATTGACCACTGCTAGGACAAATTTCATGACCTTGTTATTCTCTCTATTCCTTATTTTTATGAGATTGAATTTGTAGCCAAGAAGGCTTTCTAATGTAATTATTTTCATATCAATAAAGCTAGGTTTTTCTTTCTTTATTCGGCATGGTTTGGTTTTATATTCCAATTGCATACTTGTGACCATTCTATTCGCCCAAATCAAACAAAATCAGAGTTTCGAATTTACCAATTTTTTCCTTCGAAACCTGATTTGAACATTTCCAATGGAATACTTGAAACCTGATTTGCATATCTCCAACATAAGGAGTATAATTGACAATCTTTGCCTTAGGTCTTCTCATTCCAATCATATGGTTAACACAATCAACAGCTTTGAATTAACTATCTTTGCTTATAAAAAAAGCAGTATACGTGTTTCGAAGCATGGAAACTTCCCTTAGGGATTACACTGCTTGGTTCTTACAGAGTGAGTCCTTTTGGGTTCTTTCACTACTTGACCAAATATTGGTTTTTTGTAAATTTGAGGTCTAAAGCAAACAAATTCTAGCTGCAGAGTATTTCAAAGTCTACTTCGAAGGATTTTTTATTTTCAACAAGAACCCTAAAAGCAAGTCTTTAATCCCCTTGAAGCAAACAAAAACCTGAGCATTCTTGTACTCTTAGGTATGAAACGTGCTTCGAAGTCAACTACCTGCTTTCGAAGCCCTTGCAGGATGTTGGACGTTTGGCTTTAAAGCCAAATCTTAATTTCGAAGCCAAATACTTGTTTTTCGAAGCCAATCCGGATATTCAACATACGTTTCCCTCCAGAAACTTTTCTTCATTTTAAATTTGGGACCCTTCATATTTTAAAATAAGGGTTTTAATTTCACATGGACCCAAATCATAAAATAATCATTTCGGATCCACCTGACCCACTCAACTTGTTCGGATAACTTTTGGACAGAAAGGTTTGAAAACCCCTTTCCTTCGTATTCCACCTATGTACTTGCCCAAAAATTCCTTTCTCTCCTTTTTGAACTGGTCTACAACTTTCGCTGCTTACTCACCTTCCTTTTTCACCCCTTCAGTAATGGCTTCTCTGAAAGTGCAAACTGTTGAGCATGTAAGTCCCTCTGTAGCTTTAAGGAGACTCATCAATAAAGAATGTGAAAAGTACAAAGCTGGTGAACGGTGTGCTGTTGATGGGCGCATTCTTATTCCTTGCCGCTATGTTTAGGGAGAGTATGTGCTTGGACCCATTTTCAGAGAGGCCCCTGCTCAGCTTCCTGCCTTATACCCTCAATTGGAGGATCATTGCTTACTCTACGAAGGGGCACTTGACTAGGGAAGCTGGAGGTTGAACCAATCTCACCGCTGCTAGCCTACAATGAGACCTGAATGGGAAGAATGGTATGATCGAGTTGTCCCTGCTAGGACACTTGACCTTCAGGAACTCTGCCTTCTCGATGCTCTTCGACTGACCAGGTTTTCTATTCCTGAAGACCCTTTCCTTATACCTACTGCATTATGTTTTTGGAATTCTTCGTTTAATTTTTTTCCAATTTCGATGCGGTATGATGGCCCCTACCATTCTGGATATATGCCATCTTCTAGGTTTATCCCCCATTGGCACTCCTTTTGGTCCTGACTATCCCGATCTTAATGTGCCCTTTTCCATCCCTCCTTTGAACTCCCCCTTTAGTGATTTTGCACACTCTGAAAATCCAAAGGAATGCCCTGTGACAGACAGAGAGTTCTTCTTTCTTTGTATTGGCTTTGTAAATTCTTATTTTGTACCTTTTCTCAGAGGATTATGCCTGAGTTTGCTCCCCTTGCTAAGGCTCTGGCTTTGGGGAAGAAAATAGCCTTAGCTCCATATGTTTTGGGCCATGTATATAGAGCATGCTCTCAATTTTGTGAGAAACCTTTAGATACTAATCAAGGGGGGCCACTTTGGATATTACAGCTCTGGCTTTTTGCTTATTTCACTACTTTGCATTCTAGGTGTTTGAGATTTTTGCTATCAAACCCTACCTCTTATGGAATAAAATATGCCAGAGTTTCACTTTACCCTTCCACTTTTGCCTTCTATTTTACTTTCTTTCATCAACTCCCAGTTTCCCCTTCGTCTCATACCTTCTTCTATCCATTCGAAGCCAATATTGGCCCAGCCTGGTTGAGGACTTTCTTGGATGATAGGAACTGTTCCCAACCTCAGTACAAGGATATGTGGGCTTTTATTTTAACTCCCAGAGAGCTTTTTATTAGCACTTTAAATCCTAGAGCTTACAAGTGCATAACAGAAGCCTACTGTCTTGCTTAATTTGCCAGGCAATTTGGGCTTACCCAAGGGATCCCTATTTCTTTCTGCAGTCAAACCAACCCTAATCTTACCACCAGAGAGCTGAAGGTACAAAGACCCAAGCTAGATGAGGCAACCTCCAAACTCATTCAAGACTTAATCGAATTTCAGTTCATTCCCTTCATCCCACAAGGCATTGTACTGAAAAGGTATCAGAACTGGTGGTCAGCAAATATGGAGGCGCTCCTGGCAATACCTCCCAAAGACCTGCCAGTGGGACTAGATTTTCCTTCTCAGACCCAGCCTAAGGGGACTGGGCTCATCACTCCTTCTACAGCTCCTACGATCCCAGTTTCTGCTCTTGCTGACATAAAGAGAGCCCCTTCTGCCTCTTCTCCTTCTCCTAGAGTTACTAGGGCTACTTTGAAGAAAGGCATGTATTCCCTATCTTTCTTTTCTCTTCTCTTTATAATGCTTAACTCTTTTATTTATAGCTTTCTTTTTCATACAGGAGCTTCACAAGTAGATTCTCATCAAAAGGCTCAAGCCCTAAACATTCTTAAGGACAAGCAACAACAGCAAAAGAAGAGAAAACTTATGCTTAGTCCTGAAGATAAGGAAGTACCTGAAAAGGAGGAAATATTTGAAGAACCACCACTTAAGAGGAAGAAGAAAATAACAATCTCTCCCTCGGATATCAATGATGACCCTGCTCATCAAACGGCTGCCAAGGCAGTCGAGAAAGAGTAATCCAAAGAATTAGTGGTTTTTCAAAGGTCCGAGAAAAGGAGACAGCAGTAGATAATAAGGAATGAGACAGCTGCTGCGGATGCACTTCAAAAAGAAACTACAAATAGGCAACAAGCTGCTGAACACTATGCTCTTCGCAGTTCTCCAACCATTATCATTACTACTTTCAAGGCTGGTAATTTCCTTCAATTTTTGTTTTTGTTTTGATAATTCCATTTCCCAAACTTTTAGCAATAAAACTTACCATTGCTTCTTACTTTCTGATTTGCAGTAATAGTTATTCCATCTTCTCCTTCGACAAAGTTTTCCTCAGTCTTATCTGAAGTTAAAAAATCATTAGAGGCAGCCTTGAAAAGTAGGAAGCAGGTCAACACTAATATGTCCTTAAATTTAGAGCCCATCCAAGCAATACTTCCACTCCCTAGCTCTACATTCTCCATACCTTTTTTGAGGCAGGGTATTCCTATATCCTTATCCTTTGGCTTAACTCTATATCTTCCTTATCTAACCTTTACCTCAGCCCAATTTACTCTTCCTACAATCCTGGCTTCTCCTTTCCCACCTGAAGAGATCCTAGTTATCACTTCATCTTCAGTGATAGTTGATACTCCCAAAGAAGATACTAGTAGCTCACTAATTCTTTGTCCACCATCACTATCCAACTCCAGTCCTTCTTCTCTTGACTTACTGGTGGCCAGGACTATGGAAACTATTAGGGACACTTCATCCTCCTCTCCTATCCCTATGCAGCCATCTCTTCCTTTCACTAGAGCCCTTTCTGTGCCACCAATGTCAGTGGAAGAGATGGACATTTTTGAAGCTAGGCTGGCTAGCCTTTTGACATACCTTCTACCATTCCATTAGCCAGTAATGAAGCTGAGCCATTGGTTCTGGCTGACTCTTTCTTGAAAATTTTTGAGAGCTCTTCCACCACCAATAGGGCTTCTTTACCTTCACTGGACTTGGACACCTATTTGGAATTGCTAACATTATTCTCAAGGATTTCGTTTGAAGCCTTGCAAAGACTTATTATCAAGAATGGTTTCCTCCAGTGCTGCAAGATCCTTGAGCAATCCAACATGGCTATTTTAAGTCACTTGTCCCATGCAGCAGCTACCATAGATTTTTATGTCAACATTTGCTATATTGCCAAAGTTGCAGAGGAGAAGCTATTAAAAGATAAGGAATTTATTTCTCATATACATGCTGAGGTGTCTGAATTGAAAGGACAACATTCTTCTGCTTCTCAATTTCGAACCCAGCTTTTGGAAAAAAAGGCTCAATTAGAGGAAGAGTTATCAGCAGTTAATCTGGCTTTGGATCGAACTGCTACAAAGCTGCAAATCACCAACCAAGGGCTGGCTGATTGAAGGCAGGACATGGCTACAGCCATTCAGTTGTTCCCATCCCTTAGGAGTAGAGAATTAATTGTAAGGAAACAATTGAAACATTGTACTGATTTTTGGGCCAATTTATGGCTATATGTACTTAACTCCTTATAAAATGAAATCTTTATTTACTATTTGAGTGTTTTCATACTTCTCCATTTTAGCATTTTCTACATTCCTTGTGTTTCCCATACAGTTGGATAATAAGGTTTCAAGTACCTGCCATTAATTTTCTTAGGTTATACATACCCATTCAAATTTCTCAAATGGTATGCTCCCCCAGGCAAGACTCTATGAACTTGATATGGTCCTTCCCAATTAGGTGACCATCTGCCAAACTTATAGCTTTTAATTCCTATTGGGAGTATTGTCTTCCATACCAAATTACCTTTATCAAAGCTAATGTGCTTAACTTTCTTATTATAATTTTTGGTTGCTTTTTTCTTTTGAAAGAGAATGTTATTTAATGCCAAAATTCTAGCTTCATCGACATTTTCTAATTCCAAGAACATGCTCTGATGGTACTGCTCAGGAGCTAACTGGTCCTGGCATCTCACCCTCAAGGACTTAATGTTAATCTCTACAAGTAACACTGCATCATGCCCATATACTAAGGCATAAGGAGTAACTCCTGTACTTGACCTTGGAGAAGTCCTATAAGCGCACAATACATCTAACAATAAGTTATGCCAATCCCTAGGATTGTCTTCCACAACTCTCTGTATTCTTTTTTTCAAAGACTTATTGGATGATTCTACCTGACCATTTACTTGTGCATAATAAGGGGTAGAATTAACAAGACTTAATGGATGTATTTTTCCTATCATATCCATAGCCTAACCTCTAAATGGCTAAGGTTTCACAATTGCATGCAAATCAGTTATTGGCACATGTTTTATCATGCCATGCTTTTGGCATGCTTGGCAACCTCTAGCATATTCTATACAATCTTTAAGGATGGTGAGCCAATAGTAGGAATGCCTTCGAAGCAGCTATCTCATCTTCACACCAGGCTAATGAGCACCACAGATGCCTTCATGAACTTCAGCCATGGTTGTCAATGCCTCATTTGGCCCTAGACATTCCAATAACAACTCATGTGCTCCCCTTTTGTGAAAGCATTACCATACACTATGTATTGCATAGATTGTAATTTGATCTTTCTACTGGCTTTCGAAGATGAGTCAGTTAGGTACTGCATTATTGGATGCCTCCAATCTTGATCTTGTAAGTCATTATGGTTAACTTCTAACACCACATTACTTTTCACTAAAGGTGGTATTAATTTTTGATATGTTTGCTTGATTTATGTTCATTTGAGTGTCATCTCTTCTTCTGAAATTTGAAGCTTTCTGAGCCACATCATTGGCTTTGTTATTCATGAACCTTGGGATATAAGTCACATTTGCTATCTGAAACTGAGAAAGAAAATGTAATGCAATAACATAGTATGGCAACATGCTTGCACTTTGACATTTGAAAATTCCTTTCACTTGGTTGACCACCAATTAAGAATCTCCAAATATATCAACTGCATGAGCTTGTAATCCAATAAGCATTTCCAGTCCCATTATTAAAGCTTCATATTCAGCTTGATTATTGGAACAAGTAATTTCATCAACTCTGAAACCATGTGTGGTTTCTACCCCCTGTGGTGACTTAATCACCACACTAATTCCAATAAGACCATTGGCTTTTGATCTATCAAACCACATTTTCCATGGCTCAATATTAACCATACTAAGATCCATTATCTCTTGGCTTTCTATTTGACATGGATGATCTGCCAAGAAATTAGCTAAAACTTGTCCTTTTACTGCCTTTTGAGGAACATATTCTAGATGAAATTCTGATAAAGCTAGTATCCATTTGCCAATTCTTCCTCTCAACATAGGTCTAGATAACATATACTTAACCAAATCTGTGGTTGCAATTACCAAGACAACTATAGGCAAAAGATAGTATCGTAATTTCATTGCAGCAAAATACAATGCAAGACACAACTTTTCTACAGCTGAATATTTACATTCACAAGAATTTAAAAACCTACTAAGGTAATAAATTGCTTGTTCCTTGCCTTCTTCATTGTCCTGGGCTAAGAAAACTGCTAATGAATCTTCTGTTGCAGCAATGTATAACTTCAAGGGCTTGTCACTCTTTGGTGGCATCAGCACTGGAGGCTTGGCCAAGTAGGCTTTAATTTCTTCGAAAGCAGTTTGATACTCTGCTGTCCACACAAACTCCTCTTCATCTTTCAGCTTTAATAAAGAAGAAAATACTTTAATTTTCCCTGTAATGTTAGAAATAAATCTTCGAAGAAAATTAACCTGGCCAAGGAACTTTTGTACTTCTTTCTTACTTAATAGAGGCTTGGCCTCAATGATGGCTTTGGCTTTATTTTGATCAATCTGTATTCCCTTCTTATGTACTACATAGCCCAAAAAGTTTCCAACTGATACACCAAAAGCACATTTGAGAGGATTAAGCTTTAACTTGAACTTTCTCACTCTTTCGAAAGCTGCTTCCAAGTGAACCAAGTGTTCTTCCATGGATAGGGATTTACTACAATGTCATCAATGTAACACTCTAAATATCCTCCAATGAGATCATGAAAGATAGTGTTCATTGCCCTTTGATATTTAGCCCCAGCATTCTTCAGACCAAATGGCATTTTGACTCATTCGAAGGTGCCAATGTTCCTTGAACATCTGAATGTTATCTTATGGACATCCTTCTCTGCAATGTAAATTTGGTTGTAACCAGAATGCCCATCCATCATAGACAAAATCTTGTGCCCTGCTGAACTGTCCACCAATAAGTCTACTATGGGCATGGGGTACTCATCTTTTGGAGTTGCTAAGTTCAGGTTTCTAAAATCGATGCATACCCTCATTTTACTATTCTTTTTAACTACAGGCACAATATTGTACAGCCATTCAACATATCTGGCTATTCTAATAAAGCCTACCTTAAGGAGCCTAAGAATTTCCTCATTGACCTTCTGAACCACCTCAGAACTCATTCTTCTTGGTTTTTGCTTGTATGGCTTGAAATTAGGCTTCATAGGGAGCATATGTTCTACTAATGATCTGTCCAATCCAGGCAACTCATTATAAGACCAAGCAAAGCAATCCTTACATTGTTTTAAGACAACTAATAATTGGCTTCTATCACAAGGACTTAACCAAGCACTGATATAAATAGGTTGTTGTGCAGAACCTTCCCCTAAATTGACTTCTTCCAAGGGGTCTTGTACTTGAGCACTCACTAATGCTTCTCTTTTGATTTCTTCTACCCTCGAAGCAATTTCTTTGCTTTGTTCTGCTCCCACTTTCTTTGGTTCAAGATCTTTGCCTTCTTTCTTATAAACAAAGTCTGTCCATAAGGCTTCTTCCTCCTGTATCTCCTGGACCTTTGTTTTGATGTCCAATGCGCAGTATTTATCAAAGGTCAAAGACCTGACTTGTTGTTGCCCTTGCTTACAGCCAACTACCATGGCTTCTTTCTCTTGTTCTTGAACCTTCTAGACTATCGATTTTAGGTCCAACATTGAAAACTTAACTAAAGCCAAGGGTCTGGCTTCTTGGGTTTCATCTTCTTGCCTACAACCAGGCATCATTATCATCCTTGATGACAAATTCTTCATCAGCACTCTCCTACACTAAGTGCTTCAGGTGTGCTACTTCATCATCAGTCGTCACTTCGGTTGAACCATCAGGTTTTCTCAATATACTGAATGGTGTCACTCCTTCAGTATACAACTTGGCCTCTGCAAAGTCAGCATAAGCAATAAAGGGTTGAGGATCTGCATTGATTTCCTCTATCTCTCCATTGCATAAGGCCATCATTATCTTCTGATATAGAGAGGAAGGCACACATTTGTTGGTATGAATCCAATCCCTGCCAAGTAAAGCATTGCACTTAGTATTGCTATCAATAACAAAGAATGCCATCATGCAATCTCTGGTTCCCACACTCAGGTTGATAGGCAAAATACCCTGAGCCATCTGTTTATCCCCAGCGAAACCAGCAATGGTTGTGCTGGTTGGGATTAATCTAGGGTTCCTTTTTCCCAATTTCTTCAAAGAGGATTTCGGAAGCAGGTTCACTTCTGCCCCATTATCCACCAATACCCTATTCATTTGTATCCTATCGAAAAAAGCCTTGATATACAAGGGCTTGACATGCTGTGTCATGGATGTTGTAGGATACTGAAAAGGATATGAGAGATTAATACTCACTTCCTCACTCTCATCTTTAGTTTCCATTGGTGTGGCTACTTCAAACTCATCTTGAACCATGCTAACCTGTGAATCTTCACTAGAAACTGGAATAGGGTCAATCTCCTAGCCTTCTTGGTTTCCATCTTCAGCCTGGAACTCCTATGGTAGTATATGTACCATATTTACTGATACTGGGGAAAAGAAGCCAAACTGAACTGCTGGCTGCACTTGTTTCTTTTCCAGGCTAACTTGTTCAGTTATTTCAGAAGCATCTTCCATGCTGCACTCTGGTACTTCAGTACTAGTGACTTCTTTCGAATGGTCTGCTCTTGCTGGTTTTTCGACCAAAAATGTCTGTTCAGCCACGAAGGCTTCAAACATCTCATCCTCAGCCATTTCTTTCCTTTGGCCTAGTTCCATTTCTCCTTCTGTCTCACTGTCGCTTTTCATCAAGGCCTTTTCAAGACCTACTAAGCTAGACCTTTCCTTGGCTTTCAGTTCAGTGTGAACTTTAGCCAACTGCTCTTTATTGAAACTTTTTTTGTTCTGAGGAGCCAATTTTGGACTATAATCCAATTTTGGACTTTCTCTTTCCTCTGTTTGGCCTTTTGGCTGGGTCAATGAAGAACTCTCTTCACTTTCCTTTAGATCCTTTTGGTACTGAGTGTACCTTCGCTGGATCTTCCTCCTTTGAGACCTAGAAATTACTGGAACCATATTTGGTTCCTTTATTTTTGGGTGTTTTAGTAACACCAAATTATTTGAAGCCACCAAGGGAGGTTTAACAATTCTACCTTGGTCTCCAAAAGCACTTCTCTGGGCAGACATTTCCTTAGGCTTATTCTGCATGACAAACCAATCTGGAACCCCAGGTACCCATGAACTCATTAGTTCAGTTGCTGAACTAGCTCTTTCTGCCTTCGAAGTCAGCTTCGAAGCTGCCTATGGAGGCCACTACTTGGCCCTGATCCCCTGTCTTGAGCCTAATTCAGGCCTTCTGTCAGGGTGGTTACCTTCCATCTTGTTTGAGGCTGATTTTGGAAGCCAATCTTTGGCTCTGATTCCATAACTTGAGCCCACTTCAAGCCTCCTCTCAGGATAATTGCCTTCCATCCTGTAATAGTTGGGTGGTCTAAACTCATGTAGAGGTCTCTTGACCTTGGAATGCACTCTAGTGGCTGATGGTCCGGCCAAGAATGGCTGCTATCTAGGACCAGTTGGGTATAGCCTCTTATTGTAGGTACTAGTTGGTTTAGGACGTCTCTGCACATCCTTGTAATACTGTTTCCCATCAATTGGGAGCCTTTTCAACCATTTGTAACTTAACCTGTATTTGGGACACATCATTTGCATGACAATTGTCTCTAAAGAGTCATCATCCAGTGCCTCCTCACTAGATTCCTCCCTTTGGTCTACAAAGCTCTGCCCATTCGCTGGTGAACTTCTAGTATCTTTCTTGACAGTAGTCTGGCTGGCAACATGCATCTGCACATTAACCTCCTCCAATTCCTTCAAGGATAGGCTTTGGAAGTCTGGCACAACAACATTGGCTATAACTTCCCCAATCTTTGGGAATGGATTAGTGTCAATCCCCATAGCTTTCTCTGCTTTGGTTGGGAATTTTAAACTCCCCTTTCGAATCTGTTCTTGGATCCTGTCTCAAAAAATAATACAATTTTTAGTTGAATGAGACCAAGAATTGTGCCATTTACAATACATTTTCCCTTTAAGTTTTTCTAGGGAAGGAATTTTAACTCCCTTTGGTAACTTTAGGAAATTTGTTGCAAGCAAATGATCAAAAATGTCATCTGCCTATGTTAAATCAAAAGAATATTTCCTATGAAGGTCTTTTGTTTTAAACTACTGATCTATTGTAGTGTCCTTATGAATTAATGCATCACAAATCATACGCTCTTTCCCTACGATCTTTGCTGCATCAATCTCGTAATTAGGGTCTCTATAATAAGTCTTGTATGATGCATTACTTCGATCTTGTTCTTCCTCAAGTAATGATTCATATCTAGACACTTTATAGGTTAATTCCACTAAGTCTCGAAACTCAGTTGAGTCGAACTTCTTTCGAAGCCTAAACTCTAATCCATTTTGAGCCAATCTCACAAATTCAGGCTCTGGTAGAATGACCCTACACTTGTTTCGTGCTCTTTTGAATCTGGCAATAAATTGAATAGCCGTCTCATCAGGCCTTTGACTCAACCTTGCCAAGTCTGCCATGGAAACTTCTAGCTCTGTTTGGAAGAATTGGGCATAAAATGCCTCATCCATTTGCTGCCAAGTTTGGATAGAGCCAGGTGTAAAGTTAATATACCATACAAAAGTTGCCCCAATTAGAGAATTTGGAAAAAAAATCTTAACTTCATGTAATCATTATTGGTAAATTCACCACATTGGCCTGCGAACCTAGCAATGTGTTCTACTGTTGACTGGTTTTCATTTCCATAAAAAAGAGCAAAGTCTGGTATTCTAAACCCCCTTGGGTATTCATGCACCATATCTACCCATTCTGGGTATGGCTTTCTATACACAGAAGTTTGAACCCCCTGAGCCATAGGTCCACACATTTCTCTGATAATATCAGCGATTTGGTCCCTAGGAACCATATTTTGTGCTTGTTGGACTACCACTGGAGGAACAAACACAGGATTTGGTGGAAACCCTTGTGCTTGAGGTCCTTTTGGTCCATTGGGAGGTATATTTGGAACTGGCTGTCCCTGTGGTACTGGCTGTTGTTGAGGGTATGGTTGATCTCTCTAAGCCTGTCCTGTGAAAGGACCTACGAAAGGGGCTACAATAGAATGAACATGTGTTGTTTCTCTCCCAACCGCAGGAAACCCTTCCAACCCCCCGGGTGTGAATTCGAACAGAGGATTAGTGAACCCCATTGTGCCAGGTATGGCTTCGAACATAGGATTTGGAAACATTCTTATGCCATTTTCTTGTGTTGGCCAAGATCCACCAATTTGTATGTCTTCACTGTTAGGTAATGAGGCATTTTGATTTACCATAGGCCTCAAAAGAGGCTCATACCATGACTGAGGTATAGGTGATGGTCGTTCATAATTTTGATTATTAGTCTAACCATTAGTGTGTCTATTACCTTGCATAGGCTGTTTATCTCTAGCCAAACTTTGCTGAGGAACATTTGAATTTTCCTCCATATGCCTTGTGTTAGTTGGTTGATGGGAATTCATTCGATCCATAAAGGATATTGCCCATCTTTCCATTGTGTTCATTAACTGTTGTCCTATGGCATCTACCAAGCCTCCCCATGGATTCATTAGCTGAGTAGATGGAATAGTGGACGGTCCAATTCCATGGCCTCGTCCAATATTTTGAACATGTGGTGCATGTTCTGAATTACTGGTTTATTTGACCATAGGTTCTGATGAGATAGGTGCTTCCATAGGATGTGTTATCACATTATCCTCTGGATCAGGTACTTCTACCTCTCCTTCCACACCTTCTTCCAAGCATTCATTTTCTCTTTATCTCCTACGTCTAGCCATTTCAATTAGTCCCACTGGGTGTGCCAAAAATATATGTTGGCTTTTTTGGCTTTCGAAGGTTAATATTATAATTTTAAGCATGCCAACAAGGATCAATCAGTCCTTACAAAAGATTAATTACCAACCAATTATCAGATGATTGTGTTTTAGTTCTCTCAGCCTCAATGAAGATGACTTTTGCTAGTGGCTTGTTTAGGAGAATTTGGTAAATAACAACAAGTGAAGAATAATTTCAGAATTTCATTAAGTAAAATGAAAAACTTACAATGATCTGACCTAGCCTCGTAGAGGTTTACAGCAACAAATTATTTGAAACTACTTCTATGAATGAAGTGCAGTATAGGAATTGAAGTACAGAAATGTAACGAACTGTAAAAACTGGAAGGGAAAACAAAGTAAATAAACTGGTTTTTGATCTGAGTCTGGATCCTTCATTCTAGGGCCTTCTCTGCTATTTATATTTCTCAATGATAACTGTCGAAGTAGGCTTCTAACCGTCGAAATGTCCTCCCATGATTGCTGAACATGCTCTCTCACAATCAGTCCCACTACGCCACCTTTGCAGTTAGGCTTCCCTCCTAATTTTGAATTTGAACTTTGTGAGTAACCGTTAGGCCACATCACCTTCTATCCCTCGATTGTTCCAGTGCTACGCAGATTCATTATTATCAATACAGGCTGACACGTGTCTGACTTTGGTTGGCAACTTATATTAACTCCCTAAATTGCCCTCTTCATGCCACGTGTTGAATTGTGATTGGCTTTTACAAATTATATAGCCAACAGTTTACATACAACAATAGATATCACTCGAGTCTTGGTATGGCACCATACGAGGCTCTTTATGATAGGAAATGTTGGTCGCCAATCTGTTGGGCTGATGTTGGAGATAGACCATTATTGGGACCTGAACTTGTACAAGAAACTACAGAGAAAGTAAAGTTGATTCAGCAACGGTTAAAAACAGCGCAAAGCTGACAGAAAAGTTATGTTGACGTGCGTAGACAGGAAAGAGAATATGAAGTAGGCAACCATATTTTTGTCAAAGTTACACCAATGAAGGGACACACTCGTTTTGGAGTTAAAGGTAAGTTAGCACCTTGATACATCGGACCGTATGAGATTATTGAGAAATTGAGTCCAGTGGCGTACCGAATAGCCCTACCTCCGGATATGGAACACATGCATAACATTTTTCATATTTCCATGTTAAGAGAATCTCCCTTAGACTCTCAACAAGTTATTAAACCTACTTAAATACTTATGAGTGATGACTATACATATATAAAAAGACCTATCCGGATTGTTAGCCGTCGAATTAAAAAGTTGAGAAACAAAGACATTCCGTTAGTAAAGGTAGATTGGCAAAACCACAATGGCATATATGCGACTTGGGAAAGAGAAGGGGATATGCAAGCAAAATACCCTGAACTATTTCCATTGGATTCTGCACTCTACACTGAAGCAGGTAAGGATGAGAGACTGTAATACCTACCTCCCACTTAGCTGTTAATTTTATGAAAAATCGTAATTATGTATTATTTGTGCATTTTATGCTTATTTATGTGTTCTATGCATCATGTTTGTTGACAGATATGTTAAATTATATAAAAGACTTGTCTGATTCGTTAAATTATAAGAGAACAAAAATTAAATAATGAACTAGGTGGTTAAAGCCTAATTCACTTTAATTAGATGAAGTGGGGATTAATTAACTTAGGTTATGGTAAGAAATAATTTAATTGAAGCCAAGCAACTTAACATTATATATATATATATATATATTGTTTGTTTGGTCTCAAGAGAGGTGAGAGAAATATAATCTGAGAGAGAGTTCTAGAGAACAAGAAGAGAGGAGAAGAGAGGAAGGTAAAGGAGAAGAGGAGAATTACAAGCAATTTCATCCAATTAGCCCATTAAGGTAAGAGTTCTTCCTAATTTCTTGTATGAGAATGAATTTTCATCTTGAACTCATGGGATTAAGGGAGAGAGTGAGAAGTTGGGTAGTGTAAGTTGTGTTAGAACCCTAATAGGAGGAATTCTTCCATGTCCTTTGGTCTTGCATAATTCCCATGGCTTTGTTTAAAAAAAAAAAATAGAATTTCCATATGCATAGGTGATGTTTTCTCTTTAACCTTGAAATTGTTTATGAGATTGTGGACCTTGAGTTTGAATTTAAAGTTCTATTCTTAGTTTGAACTTAGTAAGTGTTTATACACTATGTTTGTTCACTTTTGGCCCTTGATTTGATCGAATTTGGGTTTGATTTTTGGTGATTTGAAGCTCCAAAAACAAAATAGAAAATCGGTTCTGGAACACCCAAAACCGCACGTACGGCTGGGGAGCTCGCACATGTGGGAAGCACTGGCGCACATGCGGCGGGTAGGCCCGCACGTGCGGATATCAGGGGAGGTGCTGGGGAGCATTCTGCATAAAAAGCACCTAGTGGCACACGTGCGGCGCACGTGCAGAGAGGGTCCTGCACTTGCAGCCAAGGAGCTCCGCACGTGCGGCTATTTGACAGTCTCGGTTTCACTTTTCTGCTTCGTTTACCCTACTCCCGGGCCTCCGTTAGTGTAATTTGCATCTGTAATTGACGTCCATCTGTATTACATAAACATTAATAAATTGAAAGGCATTTAGACTAATCAATTCCAAAGTAATGGAACTAATAAGTGATTGTATGACAATTAAGTATACTATGTTTATATCTATCTGTGTAGGTCAAACGCTACGTTCCAGTCACCTTCACCACGAAGTCCACTGTAAGTGACACTATTGTAAAGATATGTTTAATTTAAATTACATTTTCTTTGCTTTAAATCTATGCTTTGCTCCGATATGTTTTCCTATATTTATAAGTGATGATTCTATTTCTATTTACATTGGTTACCGTGGCATCCCTGGCATCTGTTCATATGATTACAGAGAACTTTTGTCAGTTCCTGTTTACCATAGTGATGGCCATCACATCTGATCTTCGGTCTTTATGACCGTCTGCTCGGTCTTCTAGACTGCCTATATTAGTTTGCCATGGGATGTGCCACGTATGCTTTTGTGCTTTCTATATAAAAGAAGAATCTGTTCAATTTATGAGTTGTTTATATTGTGATCATCATTCAAAACCCCTTTACTCAGCTGTTATTCACTGGACTTTAGCTCACGTTTTTATATGTATATATAGGCAATCCAGTTCAGGAGGGGACGTAGTGACGGTGATCTTGCCTTCGTTTTGGTCATGCTACCTTTTGTGCTTCGTGTCGAGGTTCCCATCTATTGGAGCACTGGCTGACCCAATGATTACCCTTTTGAAACTCACTCACGTGTCTTGGTCGGTTGTCATTGGCGTTATATTTATTGTTGATGGGAATGACTTTTCTCTTTTGGTTGTCTTTTGACAAAATTGTGATACCTTGATGTACATATATATATATAGCAATGTCTTTTGTCTCATGTGAGTTCACAGCTCATTGGACGTTTTACTTTCTTCGATATTAGCTTCCACTAGCCCCGTTTATTTGCTTTGTTCAATTAGGCCTTCGGTAATCGCAGATTACTAGCCGATTATGACACTAAACCTATAGGGGCGAGTTTGAGTCGTGACAATATTTCTTAACTTCGACTTTTGCTTAAACTCTTCACATCCAAATATATGTATATGATTTCCTTAAGAGTACTATTTTTTGTAAGTGGCATATGTCTTACTTGGAATTGATATGAAAAACACAGCTTATAGTTTTTCATTGGTTGATATTGATATAAAACTTGTTGGTAGTGAAAGGGCCCCATCTTAAGCTCCTAGAGACTACTTGATGTTATGAAGATCCAAGCTTATATGATACTGGAAGTTTATAAAATGAACTTATTCCATTCAACTTATTTATAATTTTTCACCTTCTTTGGTACTAGATAGATGCTAGTAATTACTTTCATTTTGATTGGAGTACAAACTAATTTTATAGCGGTATGTGATGAATAGAACTACTGGCTTTGACACTCTTAAGAAAAACTTTGCTACATAAGGTCAGCAAATAACATCATAATTTCGGTTGTTTTTATGGAATTTGTTCACTGCAATTTATTTGATCTATTTCCTTGCCGTTATTATTACAAAATCACTACAGGAAATTAGGGATTTAATGGCGTTTAATTTATGACGTTTTATTAAATGTCACTTTTTCTAATAATTAGTGGCATTTTTTAAACGTCGCATTTGTTATTAATCAAAACAGTACCATTTTGTGAATAGAAGACATTTGAAAACGCCTCCAAATCCTATCTCTATTCACACCCTCTTCTGTGTCTCCAAACCTTTATTTTGAAAACCTTATTTTGAGCATCGCCGTCTAGACGATCAAATCCTGTCTCTCTTCTGTCTCTCTTTCTCTTGGAAGATCGAATCTATTTGATTGGGGAAAAAAAAAAAAAAGATAAGTTCTTTCTCTCGATTCTTCTTCAGTCTCTTACTCGGTGATTCTTCTTTGATTCTTCTTTAGTTCGGTGATTCATCTCGGGATTGCGATTTCAAAGTTCGATTTTGAGCACAACTCGTGATTTATCTCCGTGGATTTGGAACTCTTCATCTTCTTTGATCAGAGGTTAGTTGTTCTGTTTATGATTTATCTCTGTTTTGGATCAATGTTTTGCTTAGCGAATACTTTGTTTAGGGCTCTATATAGGTCTTACGCCCTTAGGGCTCTCGATTATTCTTCACTCTCTTACTCAGTGATTCTTCTTCGATTCTTCTTCAGTTTGGTGATTCATCACGGGATTGCGATTTCGAAGTTCGATTTTGAGCACAGCTCCGTGATTTATCTCCGTGGATTTGGAACTCTTCGTCGTCATCGATTAGAGGTTAGTTGTTCTGTTTGTGATTTACCTCTGTTTTGTATCAGTGTTTTGAAAAATTAGTCTCAATGATTTCATCTCTGTTTCAGTAATTGTTTTTCACTGATGTGTTGCTCTGCACTATGAGATCTAGATTGTGCTTTCAGCAATTGGTCTCAGTGATTTCATCTATGTGTATATTGTGTTCGATCTGTCATCGATGTGGTTATGGATTTTGATTTTTTTGAATTCGTGTGTGATTGGTTGATTCTATTTGGAATTGTGGAATTCACTGATCTGAGTCGACATGGTCTAATCATAGGGTTCTTCTCAATGTCTATTTTTGCATTACAATTTAATTTATATTATTATTTATTGGGGATTGTTTGACTTTGCTCCCTAAAATTAGGTTGTGTTTGGTTGAATACAAATTAGGGAGTCGGGAGAGACCACCATTTCATTTCCCTTGTTTGTTTGATAGACCTCAATGGACAAAGCAATTTCACTTAACAAGTATTTGAAGAAAAAAAAAAAAGAAGGTTATAGAATTAAGCAGAATGCTAATGCTCATAGAAGCTTAAATTTGTTCACTTTAATTTGCACAAATCCCTCCCTAAATCTAAGATCCAATATGGATTGAGAATCACAACTTGAGCTGCCTAACACTAATATCACACAGGTAACAACAGGTTTAAAAACTAGCTAGATTTGGGTTCCAACCAAAATTAAGCATAAGAATGTTTCTATCATGCACTGAACTAAATAATCGTTGTTATTGTGATCAATGCCATAGCCTAGTCCTTAACAATTGAAAGGTCAATTGCATTAATCTGTTTAACCAACTGGTTCTTAATATTCAGGATCAAAATACGTGCCATCTTTTAATTATACTACCTGTACGGGAAAGAAATACACCTTCTCGTATAATCCTGTTGACCAAGTCTGCGCTCCTCCGTACGACGTCGTTCAACTACCTGAAAATACACACGTGAGCTAGCCGGCGGGTGTGTGCCGGAAACCTCTCCGATGCCTAAGTCAGTAAGCTTGACAAATAGACAAACGCTCTGTATATTTAGAAAACAAAGTTGTGTGTTACCTCTCCAAAGGTGATATTTGTGAGCTTTTATAGGTTTCGCGTGGCACAATCCTGGTAGGACTCTTACTCCCCCCATGTAGAGTCCTTCTAGGATTACTCCTCCCTGCGTAGAGTCCTCCTAGGATTCATACTCCTGGAAGATAATGCTTATCCTCCAACACCCTCCCTCACTGCTTCAACCAAGTGAGATGGTTCTCCCACGGCCGAACTACCATATGACCGGAATAATATTGCCGTATTGAATAGGCAGGTCTGGCCGAACTAACTCTTAGTTCGCCTCTCCCATTCCTCGCTTCTACTCCGGTTTCATATGCCAAAACCGGACTATCCATAGAAGTGTCCGATTGACTTAATATAAACGGCCCAGAGGATGTTACTCTTGTACTCCGGTTCAAAAGACGTAACCGGACTAACCAGAAACCGAACTACAAAATCCCATCTGACAACCGGACTAACCATAGCACTCCTCTGACCGGTGTATGTATTATCTTTCACATTTGGGCTTATCTCGGCCCAACTACCAGCTCGGCCCAATTTATCAATATAAATTACCCTCTCAATTGCCCCTGAATTCCACCTGCAAAGCATGAGTGGGATTACCAGTCAACCAGCCGAGCTACAATCCTAACTTCTCCAGCCGAGCTAAAAACACATGTTAGCCTTTCCAGCCGAGCTAAGACCCTTTCCAGCCGAGCTGTGCACGTCCGGTCAAAACGTCTCTTCAGTTTATAGAAACTGAATCGATTGTCCTTCCCTTGACACGTGGCATGCTCTGATTGGCTCTTCACAGCTGTCGCGCCGTTCTTCGTACCTCGTGAATTTGAACAGTTCCCGCTCTTTTCCCCTTCTAACAAAACAACAAACCCTTTTCTAGAATCATACCTTACACTACTCATCTTCTTCTGCTTTCTCTCTTTCTTGCTCTTCAGCTTTTACTGTTCTTCAGCTTGCTGCGTTTATGTTCCTCTTGTTGCTCGTGCTTCCATCCTCCAGTTTCCTCCTCTCTACCTGGTGAGTACCTCAAATCTGTTTTTCTTGCTTTGTTCAATCCGTTCGTAGGATGTGTTTTTGCAAAACACTTTTTGCATTGTTTCTGAAAAACTTAGCCATAGTGCCTATGAATGCACATGGTAACCTGTAGAGCACTGATTTTGATCCAAAATCACGTAGTAACCGAACTAGGATACTGTTTGCAATTACACACATTTAGGTAAACTGGAACCGGACTGGCACTTGGGCATATCTCAGTAGATTCAACAGGCCACCTTAGCCGAAATAAAGATGCACCGAACTAGAAAATTTTGGCCCTCGACCGAGGTAAGTGTAGACACCCCATTTTGACCGGCCCTAAGACTTGGGCATTTTAGTTTGACCACCCTCACCAAAAAAATCAAATTGAAATTTTAAATCCCAAACCTCACCCATTTTGGCCATCACTAATATTTTGGTAATTTGTAGTGTTTTTATAATTTTATGTGTGTGTATTAATTAGGTGTGTGCATATCTTTTAAGTGTGTTATAATTGATAACCATTTTTAAAACAAAAGAAAAAAAAAAAAAAGAATAAATAAAAACTAAATTGAAAACCAAAAAAATATATATATATAATAAAAAAAAAAAAAGGGAAAACAATAAAACAAAAAATATATAAAGAAAAATAATAATAATAATGGGACGGTGGCTTTTACGGATGGTGGAGGAATAAAATCAAAAAAAGAGAAGTGGGTGGGTGAAGGAGATAAGGGGTGGTGGAGGAGGATATATTTCTTTAAAAGAAAGAGGAAACACACGGTTTTAAAAAAAGGAAGTGGGGAAGAAAATGGGAGACACACTCACTGATGAAGGGAAGAGAAGAGGCTCGGCAATGGATGGGTAGAGGGGAGATAAAAAAATAAAAGGAGACACAACACAGGAGGACAGAGAAGGGGGACTCATGGGGATGAAGAGATAGCATATGCATACACTACCCACCAATCCACACATGCACACCATCACAGCCTAGCACAATATACACACTAGACACACACAACCCAGCTCGGCTCCCCCTCTCTCGGCAGCATCACCATTCCACTGCACTCACACACCCACGGCCATCACTGCACTCACATACCACACGGCTCTCTCCCCCTCACCTCTCTCTCTACCGTGGCCACCCAACACACACCCACACCACTGCCATAGACCAACCCAGCAGCACACCACCAACTCTAACACACACAAACCCAACTCTCTCACCTCTCGGCACCACCCACACAGACCATGCAACACAGACACCACACGGCTCTCTTCTCTCTCTAACATTCCACTCTCAAGCTTCACAGCTACACACCCATGAACACACCTCTCAACAACCCACACTCACTCCACACACATGCATGACTGATACACACAACATCACACATACACACTGCAATTCGACACACCCATACACACTCAATCTCTCCTACGGCAGCTTTCTCTCCCTCCCACACAGTAACACTCACCACCATACACCCCCACATGCACCCACATACGGCACTCTCTCTCTCTAGAGACCCATGCACACACACACGGGCAGCTCTCTCTCTCTCTCTCTCTCTCTCTCTCAAGACAGGCACGACATCTCTCTCCCGGATTGCATCTTTGAAGAGAGAGAAAAGGTGGCGAGTGGATGAATGATAGGTACAACTCCGAGGTTCTAAAGAGGAGATAGTCACTCTTTCTCTCTCTACACTCTCAAAAATTTGCGCATAAGTTATGCTAGTCAGATTTCAAATCCGTTCCTTGTTTGCCGCTTGAATCTGGAAAAATGTGAATCATGTGGTGTTGCGGAACTCGGGACATGCGAAAAGGGAGTGGAATGTGCCAGTGATAAAGTTCTTTATTTTATTTTTATTTTGAGTGTTTGTGAGGTTTTGTTTTATTTTATTTTTCTCTCCTCTCTCCCTCATTCGGATCTGTAATAATTCAAGTATTGTAATAATTCCCCCACCCCGCTTCTTTCTATCCCGTTCTTTATCGCTTTCCCTAACTGTGTGTATGTATATATCTGACATGTCATGCATATCCCTGCTTTACATCCATGATCCATGCATAAGATTTGGCTAAATTTGCATCTTTATGCTTCAATTGATTATCCCATGTTTTTGTGCGCTATTTAAGATGATTCACATGCCATATTCTAGAAGCCAAATCTTTAGTGCATCTCATGAGTGAATTGCATTAGGATTCTGTATATAAGATCATGCATATTTTACTAACTTTGTTTTGTAGCTGTTCGAGGGACTCGGTCAATCTGTGAGTTTTTATGCTTTAGCATCCCATTTGTGTGTGATTTTCTTATTATGTTTAGCATCCTACCATGTGGCTATTTGTTTAAGTGATAAACTGTTTGAATGCCTGTGGATGAAGGCTTGTTGTTTGAATTGGAATAATTCAATAAATGTACGTCTTAAGCCCACTTTGTCAAGTGGCAAATTCAAACCCTTTTCAAAACAAACATGAAGTTGAATTGTTCCAATTTGAGCAAACTAGTCTATACTTGTATGCTTCACATAGTAAATTTTAGGATTTACTAAAATAATCAGAACATAAACATATAAAGAAAATAAAAGTCATATCTGGTTTAGTAGAGGCCGATCTTTTGATCGGGTGAGCGGGGGTGCTCATTATTGACCTTCCCCTCTCATACCTAAGGTTCCGAGCCAAGCATCCTTGGTTACGACGAACAGTGGCCTTGGCACCGAGTCATGGTGTTCCTAATTCCCAAAATATTAGGTGGCGACTCTGAGTTCTGATGACGCAGTCCATTTTTAACAAAATTGCAATAAAATGGATTTTCAATAAAAGTTGCCAAATCTGGACTTCATCTACGTTTCACATTGCACTCGTGAAACATTGAGATCAAAGAGATCTCGGGAGTCCGAACTGTTTAACGCGCGCGGGTACCCCCGGGCATGTTACAGTAAAGAAGTCATCATCATTTAGGTCTTTGTCCGGTGTGTGCTTAATTATTTTTTCCCGGCCTCGGCGTATTCTCAAGTAATAACACCAACCTTCATTCTTGGATCCTAATGAATACTGGTGGAGTATTTCGGCTAAGCCTAGGTTGAGACCGGTCTGGCGGTTTAGGGCGTCTATGCCCATATATATACGGTATGTGTTGGTGGAGAGTTGGGTTGGGCATAGTCTGGTTGCCTTAGAAACTCACAGATTAAAGGCTGGACTGGGAATCGTAGTCCGGTTTCTATTTTTGACTGAATAGTAAAGGGGACAAAACCCTCGTTACCCCATGGGTCGACATCTCGGTCGGCTAGGGTAAGGTGTACATCGTCTGTACATGGTGGTCTTGGCGGAATTCGGCCAGCCCTCCTGGGGTTTCTACAAGGAATCTATACTTGCCCATTTATTCTATAAATTAAAAATAAGTTATTCGGTTTGATAGAGAGTGCTCAGTAGCTCGGTTGAGCGCAGTGGAGTGCCTTGGCAACCTAAGTCTGCAAAGTGGAAAAACAAGGTGTTAAGCACAGATCATCGACCGTACTACAAAAGCAAAGCAAGAAAAGAAGACTTATTGCGGTTGCAAAGGGTGCTACAGGATTTACTTCGGTTCCTAAAAGGTGCGTGTGTTATCTCGGTTCGGCCAGTTTTTTGGTCACTTCGGTTCTAACTAAGCCTTTGTTACTCCGGGTGGGCGTCAAGGGGCAGCTTCTGGTTCGTTTGGAAACTAAAGCTGGCTTAGCCCCTAGGC
>JAPPVO010007777.1:0-11010 GCA_030407325.1 Camellia japonica
TTTGAGTATAAGTATTTCGTCTAGAAGGGTCATATCCTATAAGTATTTCTTTTATAAAACTTGTAAAATTCCACGGGTTATCTCCTAAGTCCTTAAGTTGTCTAATTATCTCCTCATATTTTCCTTTAAATGTTAAGTATATATTAAAAGCTGAGTCTCCTAAAAGTGTTCCATAAAGTCCCACATATCAGTTGTCTCATAAGGATTACTTATCCATGCTTTTACAGCATCTTTTTCCCATCTTTCTATTACTTCTTGCCATATCTGAGGGTCGAATCTGGCTAAATCTAAAAGGGTTCCTGGTTATTAGCTGGTTGTAATTGTATACTCATATCTGGTTGTCTACGCTTTCCATGAAATCTATAACTTTTATTTGGGTCTGCTTCGCTAAGTCCTGAACTTGCTAATGGCCTTCTTCCTCCTACCGCATAATGTATTGGTTCTACGGGATCCTGTACAGTTGGTTGTGGGTTACTAGTTCCTGTGCTTTCTGTATTCATATAAAAAGTATCTTCTACCTTAGGTTGTTCTGGTATTCTAAATATTTTGCTGGGATGTATAATATCTTCTATAATATCATCTACATATTCTGTATGAAATTCTTGATCTAAAAATGACACTGCCTCATCATGGGTATCTCCTCTGGTTAAGTATTCAAAATATCTAGCATCTAATATTTTGTTCATATCTTCTAGGGTAAATTTTTCTAAATCTATCTCATCAATATTATATATCTTATTTTGTGATATGGTTTTCTCTTCTGTCATTACATAAAGCTGATTTATTTCACTACGATTATCTTGATTTTCTTCTCTATCTATACTGCTAAATTCATCATCTTCGGATTTTTCTGGTGCTACATAAGTATACTGAGTAAATCTTACTGCATAATTTCCATCTGCTGTCTGATATAATAAGTTATCTTGAGGGGCTAATCTCTTTTGTCCTAAAAAGTCTCCTAATTTCCAATCTAGTGCTGCATTATCTTCAGAATTAAATTTTTTAGCTGGTAATGCTTTTATTCCTTTTGCGCCTAATAATTTTACTATCTGATCATTTGTAAGTCTATAATGAGTATTACTTTCTGAAACTGCTAGTCCTAAAAATCCTGTGCAAACTAATAAATTCTTTTCTCCTTTTTTCATTTTGTATCCTCTACTCTTTATTCCTATTTTTATCTTTTTATGAAAGGTTGAGGTTGGTAATAAGAAATCTGGTGTAAAATAAACTATTCCTTCTTTATCATTCATATCTAATTCATAACTGCTTAAAATACTTTGTCCTACATCATTAAACCTATCATCATAAAGACATACAAAAACTTTGGTTCCTAAATTTTCTCTGGTTAATGCCTTAACTCCTACTACTACTAATCCTAAGTGAGTCATTTTAAGGTGTTCATTTACTGCATATTTATAACTTTCTCTTTCTATTAAATTTAGCTCTATTGTTTCATCTTCCTGAGTTACACTAATCATTTGTTCACCATAATGTTTAAATAAATATTGTTTTTTATGTATCTTTCCTAGTCTATACACATATTTAGCTGGAATTAATTCTAACTTTTCCTTTTTAAATTTTTCTATTTGTTGATCTACATCTATAAATTCTTATACTTTAATATCTTCATCTTTATTATGCTTTTTACTACTGCTACCTTTTATTAGCTGTTTAAACATTTTTATTTTCTGTAAACTCTACAGGTTGATTTCTTTGGTGGTAATTTAAGCTTTTCAAAATATTTAGCTATATCTTCCTCGTTTATCTGAGATTGGGGTCTGTTGGATCCTTCTACTCCTTTTCCTTTTTGAAGTATTGTTTTTTCTAAAGTGGCTAAACGATTTTCTAAACTGTGTATCTGTTCTAATAGATAGTCAAATTTCTCACACAATCTAATTAAAAATAAAATTTCTATATTATTTTGTCTTACCGTTATTTTATCTGATTGACTTACTCCTTGATAAATACTGATTCCTTCTGGATTATTATGAAAATCTTCTGCTTGTTTTAAAATTGTCTGATAATCTCTATTAGCTTTTTTATCACTACTCATAAACTAAGACCTGACTAATTGTTCTAAAATTTCTAATTTCTGTTTTAAATTATCTTGAATTTGATTAATCTGTTCTATTTGTTTAGCTATTTGATTTGTAGCTGAAATTAATGTTTCTATTTCTAGCTTAGTGGGAAATTTTTCTAAATTTAAATCTATTCTCTTTTGTAGGATAGAACTACACTGATCTTGGATATAATCTAATTTTTTATCTTGATCTTTAATTAAACTGCGATTATTACGAAGATGTTCTATGGATGAAATAAAAAGATTACTAATTTTATCTATGTCCTTTTTAATATTTTCTGCAAAATTAATCTGATAATCTATGATACTATTTAGCTGAGGATTATTTTCACTATGAATCTGATGTATATAATTATTTTCAAAATTACAACGAAAACTATTTTTATTTATGCTAAGACGATGGTTATGGCTGCTGAGTTCTAAATCTAGATACTCTACTCTTTTCATATACAAAATTAACTCCTAATTTAAAATTATTAAAAGCTACTATAATATGAAATTTATAACTAAAATCTCCAAAAATAAAAACTACTCTGTTACCATAAGCAAAATGCATAAACTAACTTAAACTGTCCTAAAACCGAACACTGCTCTGATACCAATTTTTTGGGGTTTGAGTTAGTGGTCTACCACTATTTGGGATTGGGCTGAGAATTATCTAATTAATTCTACAGTTATACTAAAAAGTCTTCTAGCTGTTGTATAGCTAATTTTAAGGCTTCTTGATTTATAGTTAGCTGTCTATTTATCTGAGAAATTTTTAAACTGTAATTTTCTAGAGATCTACCAGAGGCTAATGATAAAAGAAACTGATTTTTTAGATTTTAATTTTCTAGAGATCTGTTAGAAGCTAATGATAAAAGAAACTGATATCTAAATTTTTGATCTTCTAATTCTTGTATTATCTCAATACTGATTTTAATTTTATTTCTAAGATCTTCGTCTAAGGGCATATATTTTTAGTTTCTAAAAGTCTATGTCTAGTCTATATCTAATGAATTTGCCTAAAGTTAAAATTTTATTTCTAAAGTCTAAATCTAGTAAGCTAAAGTCTACGTCTAGATGCTAACAAACTTTGATTTTTTGAAATTCTATTCTTTGATTTTTTGAAACTAAGGTCTACATCTAAGGGCCTGCAAACTTTAAATTTTTTGAAATTTTTCTTAAAGTTTTTGTCTAAGGGTCTAAGATCATAAAATTTTTTGATTTTTTTTTTTTTTTTTGAAGTTCTTTATAGACAATATTTCCTTAATATTTCTACTCGGGTTGTTCTCTTTTTATTCTAAAATTCTTTTCTATGGCAAAAATTCTTTTTAGGCAATGTTTGTTTTCATTACATGTACTCCCACCTTGAGACTAAGCCTCATTCAACATAGTATATTTTTATTTTCCATTTTTTACTTTTCCCTTTCTGCCTACAATTTGCCCACCAACGCCTAACCACGGCTCACACGGGCTCTTCAGCTAAGGTCACTCAGTAACAAAATAGAAAACTGAAGATACTACGAAGGTTCAAAGCATGTAATATTAATGAGCAAACAAGCATTCCATAAACTTAATTTTTTCAAAAAGAAAATAAATTTTTAGAATAGAAGAGTTACCCTTTTGAAATATTTAAGGAAAAAGAGAAACTACTCACACTTCATATTAATAAGAAATATACTTACAAAGATTATATTACAGACTCTGAAATTCTGAGAATACACTTAGAGGTTTTTTGAGAGGGGTTGGAAATTACAAAGCAGAGTGAAGTGGTGTTCTGTATTTTTTCATTCTCCGTGTTTTTCATTCTGCTTAATCCGTTGGCCAACATGCCAATTTATACAAAATTGATACATATACATCCAAAAATCTATTACGTCAAAAGTAAGGAAAACAAAAGCCTAAAAAAAAAAGTCTAAAAGGCTAGACTATAGACTTGACCATAGGATCCTAGATTTCTATAATTATATCTATGCATTTATGCATAGATTTGGACATAAATTTTTATTAGGGATAAAATTTTATCAATAAAAGATAAGGATAATGATATCGGGTACTGCTTTGGGCCCCATCGCATATCATTCAATCCTCCTTTTTTGACAAAATTTTGACACTACAATTTATTACAAGACACGTATAAAGATTTTCACAGCTTTTCTTTAATAAAGCAGGATAAGAGATATCTACTTTATTAAAGTAGTGAGTGAAGGAAAATCCTTACCACTGACAGACTCAAATAATTACAGACACAAAAATATCTACAAAAATCTTTTTGTCTTTTCTTGGCGTGCATTTTTCTGATATCTGAAGAGAATCTTTATCTTCTATGGACTGTCTTTTTCTGCCGGAGAGCCAATTATTGATGGCGACTTGTGGAGTGATGCTTCTTGGCGGGACATTGAAGGTTTTGCAAAGATTGAAAGAGTCTCGTGGGATTTGTTTTTGAAATTTTGATGGAGTCTTCTAGTGGGACCCGCTGTTTTTTTTTTTTTTTTTTTGGTATCTATCCATACATTCTATCTGAGAGGTCATCCAGATCTGCTGCTGAAAGTTGGTCCTAAAAGTCATCATCTTCATCTTCCATATCGGACAGTTCTTGATCATTTTCCCCGATCACTGATGATTCATGAATGACGCAGTGTTGATAGTTGGGGTACTGGCTTTCGTCGACAAATGTTTCTCTGCTAAATGGATAACCTGGGATGGCCAAATTACAATGTATCTTTTGACATTTATCTTCACAAACTAGATGTCCGGAATATCCATTATATGCTATTAGTGTGTTACTGGCAAATTTCTCCATTTATTGAGCTGGTCTTTGAGTGGAAATCGTCGGCAAGGCCAGGGTCTTCTATTGAGAAGTCCTGGGTATCCTGGGAATGTAGAGGTTCCTCTGAGGTACATTTTGTGTTTGGCTGGATTGCACCATATTCCCTTCCATTCTGGTAGTTTGCTATCTATCAGAACTTCTACATACGGCTGAAATTCTTCCATTACACACAATACTGCATGAGCAAGCTTGTGTCCAAAGCTATCTGTCTGATCTGGATCTGTGAAAATTAATCTAGAGACAAAGCCGTAATCTAACAATTTTGGGGCTGTTAGATAACATGTTTCGCCTCTTATTTGTATCTCCAAAGGCTTAAATGTAGCTAAGTTTATCTGGCAAAGGCAAATGCTGAAGTCTAGGTTACATTGACATTTATCAAAATGCTCGGAATGCTTTCTGCATTTTTCTTTTGTTAAGCAGGGCTGCTCTTCTTCTTCATCGATATAGATCCATTGATAAGCTAGGCCAGGGCAGTCAACTCTTGCTATGGAGAGATCTTGAAGGAATTGCTGAATAATGACTAGCTCATTATTTCTGCTATCTTCGGCTAAGGTGTAAATAATGGGTTTTAGGTCTTCTATTTCTTGGCTTTTCTCACAAAAAGATCGAATGATAGAATGTCTGAAGAAATACATTCTAGCACTCAATTTGTCAAATTCCTCACTGGTGAGTTGTTTGATTTCTGGGCTAGGTAAAGAGGTAGGTGTTCTTTCTGGAGCTAATTTTTTAAGCTGATTGGTTAGGGTTCGAATGGTTGCTCTCAATTGTTTTTCTTCGTCTCGGAGCTGGTCTAGCTCTTCACTGACCTTTTTGCCTTTATCCATAATTTTCTTGAAATTTCTGGTAAGGCCTTCACAATGTCTGCACATCTGGAGAGAATTCTGAAAATCTGTCTGAGGGTTAGAACTACTACTACTGCCTGAACTACTGCTTCCAATTATCTGGCTAACTGGAGCTCCACTGGTAGCAAAGATGGTTGACTTCATCTTGCTCAATGTGTCCAGGTAATCTTTAGCTATCTGGCTAATAAAGTAACTAGTTCCTATTTGTCTTCGGGCATAGGTACTGGCTGACTCAAAATCATAAAATCCTTTAAACTGAGGCAAAGGACAAAGTTTTACTAAGGGGTCTACCTCTGCCCAATCATGGTAGATACCAGGCTTGGTTCCTTTAGCTACTACATAGAAAGAAAAACTTTTTGACAAAGGTTTATTTTGGATTTTTGAAAAATATATACTGAGAGAGTTTAAAGCTGAAAGGCGTTTAGCTGGGTGGTTCTGACTATTCCAAAGATTATCTAAAAGACACTGTTGAACTGGGTCTAACTCAATTCCTGTTAAGGGTCTGAATTTTGTTCTGCCTTCATGAATGGGAAGAGAGAATCCCCCAAAGTTCATGGTCTTGCTGTTCTCCATTATCTGCACAAAAATTAAATTGGTTATCTTCTTTTTCTAAATAAATTTTCCTACTTAACCAATCTGTTAGCCTATTATCACTACCTTTAATGTGTTCAAATTCTACCTTATATCCTTGTCCTACTATACAATCTAAAAATTTTGCCCATCTTCTAGTACTTAATTTACGCTCATTAAGCTTATTATGGAATCTAACTATGGCTTCACAATCTGTTCTAATCGTAAAAGGTTTGTGCAAAAATAATCTAAATTTATTTATTGCATAAACTACTCCTAATATTTCAAAATCTAAGCTGGTCATAGTTGTATCTTTTTCTTTAAATTTTCCAGAACTGTATCTACAAATGCGTTCTTTATTTTTACTATCATACTTACTAGGTTTAGCTAATAATATTGTTCCCCATCCTAGTTGACTTGCATCTGTTTCTATAATTATGTATTCTGATTCTAGGGGAAGCTGCAGGTCTGGTAAATTTTTACAAATGTCTTTAATTTTTCTGACTAAGGCTATATCTTGTTGATTAAAATATTTTTGTCCTGTGGGTGTGGTTTTACTGTATAGTGGTCCTATTATTTTACTAAGGTTTGGAATATACATTCTTGCATAATTTAAAATTCCTAAGAATGATTGAAGCTGTTTTGTATCTTCTAGTTTATCTGGATAATCTAAAATTTTCTTTACTATGTGAGGTTGTAACCTAATTTTTCCATCTCCTAACTCCATTCCTAAAAATTCTATGTGAGGTGTATTTAATACCATCTTCTTTTTGCTAATTATTATTCCATTATTTATGAATTCTTCTAATGTTATATACAAATGATCTATGTGACTATTTTTATCTGGACTGAATACTAAAATGTCATCTATGTATACAAGTATAAAACTGTATTTATTAAATATACTATCCATTTTACGCTGAAATATGGAGGGTGCATTTTTTAATCCAAACGGCATAACTAGCCATTCATAATGTCCTTGTGGGCAACAGAAGGCTGTCCATGGTATACTTTCTTCTTCCATTTTTATCTGCCAAAATCCTGACTTGCAATCAAATTTACTAAATATCTTTGCTGTCTGTATTCTATTTATAAGTTGATCTTTATCTGGTATATTGTATTTATCATCTTCTGTATTATCATTTAATCTTTTATAATTTATTACCATTCTAGCTTTTCCTCTCTTTATTTCTGCATGATTTCTAACCATAAATGCTGCGCTTCTATGTGGACTATTACTAGGTCTAATTACTCCTAAATCTAATAATTCTTTAATCTGAGTTCTAAATTCTTCTATGTCTGCTGGTGTGTGATCTATTTGTGCTGAGGTAATCCTATAATCTCTATTTTTTATATCTAGACTGGCTAAAATTTTATTTCTTTCCCAATATTTCATGGGTTGTTCTCCTAAAATTTCTGTTGTTTCAGCTAATCTTATTATCTCATCTAAATCATTTTCTGTTCTTTTATATGTTGGTTTTTTCTTTATTTTTCCTATTTTTGCAAAAATTAATTCTAAGTTAGCTATTTCTTGAAAATCTTCTAGGGTCCAATAATCTCCCTTATCTTCAAAATGAACTTCTTCAAAATCTTCTAACTTATAATTTTCATGATTTTTCATATCTAATTTATCTAAAGAAATGTTTACTATCTCATTAGGTGTGTATGTTTGGGCTAGGTCGGGAAAAATTTTTCTACTAGGGAATAAAAAACTAACGGGAATTGAATCTGTAACGCCCTCAGAATTCAACCCAATGAATATAAAACAAAACATGCATTATTAAAAGAAGACATTATTTATTACATCAATCATCAGAGTCTTACGAAATAAAATACCATAATAAATGCCCTACGGGCTTACATCTTGCCAAGCCAACACTTGGATACAATTTACTGAGTTCTAACTCAAAACAGATAAAGCCCTAGGCTTGAAGAATTACAATGTTCAAATAAAACAAATAACAGATAAAACAAGTCTTCAAATTCAATTCCTCACAAGCTAAGTCCTTGGAGGGAGTGACCACCTGAACCTGAGAAATAAAGTTCCCATATAGGGTGAGCCACAGCCCAGTAGAGAAATACTAAACCAAGCATAAGCAATAACTAAAGCATTAGCATCTGATACATGGTTAACACACTATAATCAAGTTACAATATTCATGACACGAATGTCTACACTGCCTATGACACATTGTCTATGGCGCATTTTACTTTCCACTTATGGCTCAGAACCTGGCCAAATAACTCAACAGGGTTTCATCTTTTATTACCATTACTTCCAATTCAACAGGAATAACAATTCAAGTTAGACCTAATCATAACAAATACACATAGTGGTATTGTATCATTCACAATCAATTCACTTCCATACTTCCCAACTGATACACATTTTAGTGATGTATCATATTCACAATAAATAGAAATATTTCTATTAAACAATAAGCACACATAAGAGTGATGCTACTGGAGTCCATCCCCTATCTCCTCCCAATAAATCCGGTTTAGAGGTCCATCCCCTATCTTCCCTAAACCGTGGAGTTCATCCCCTATCTCCTCCAAATAAAAATGCATATGCAATGAAACACACAATTGCCATATACAACACATAATCAATACAAGTAATGTTCTGTATTAATTCAACAGTCAACATAGGTGACATAATTTCAGTTATACCTAAGCCGCATGCAAGGTCTACAACAATCAATGGCTATCCTCCACCGATAGCCCAAAACAGTTATTTCTAAACAAGAAATAAATATAACAATGAATGTAAATTTAACATTCCCAATTCTATGAATTAAACCAAATTCCACATTATTCCTTTAAATTAATTATACAAATTAATCTAAACCAAACCCTAAGGTTTCTTCCAAAATTACCAAACTACCCCCACGTACCAAAATTACCAAACTACCCCCCACATACCAAAATACTAACACTTATGATTAAAGCGTATAAATGGAGTAGGAAATCCCTACCTCGAATATATAACTCAGAAAGAAGAAGAAGGAGATGATGCCCAAACTTCAAAGTGCTCCAAACCACGAATTTCTCAGATTAAATGGAAGCCCTCACTCCCCTCTATTATTTGTAAAGCAACTAGGGCAAAACCCCACCCTAACTAGATCAAACCTAGGAGAGAAGGTGTTTAGAGAAAGAGAGAACTCGAAAATTAGGGTTTTTGGATCAAAGGGGCTGAAAAACTGTTTTAAAATACGCTGCTGCGTATTTATACCTGATAGGCTCGCTCGAGCGAAGACCTGGTCGCTCGAGCGACCAGACACAGAAAATCCTCGCTCGAGCCAAGAAAGGCTCGCTCGAGCTAAGAACTAACAGTTCGCTCGAGCGAAGAGAAACTCGCTCGAGCCAGCTAACACTGCTCTCAGGTCTAGCACTGGACGCAATCCTCGCTCGATCCAAGAAATTCTCGCTCGAGCGACGGACCAAAAACAAAGGCCTCGCTCGAGCGAAGATAAGCTCGCTCGAGCGACCAAGCCAAAAACTGAACATCAACTATTGGTTTTTAAACCCAACTAACCTGCAATTAACCTGCCAACATATTCCACAACTCACAACTGAAGAATTACAAGACAACAACAACAACAATATGATAATGGAATCTACGGAACTTAAGTCCGGAAACACTAATCAAATGGGAAAAGACCGGGGTCGCTATAGAATCTACTCCTATGGTACCACCACGCTTCGCACGCAACTCTGATGAATGGGCGATGGTGCTAAGGGATATGCTGTTGGTGTATGAACAGTTCGTTTTAAAGAAGCTGATGTTGTGTTGACTAATGAGCATGCCGCCTTGTAAGCTAAGTATGAAATTAAGTCCTAAAATGAAAGGGTGATTCTGTCGGGAATTGCCTATCCAAACTTGAGGTAAGGGGAACCATTCTATGTGCTGATCTTGAGAACCTAGATGGTGAAAACTAATCTGGGCACCATTAATGCAATGTGTATATGTTTGTTTAGTGCCGTCTGCTATGCTGACTAAAGCTGGTGTTGCTAAAGCGGTACTCCATCCTGGTGGAACTACGTGTTGTTCTATGTATGATTTACTGGCTCCTGTATCTATCATGGCATCTATGCTAAGGGTTTTTTCTACAAACTTAATTACACAAGAAATCTCGACTAAATTGGACTTGGGTATAACAGGGTAATTAAATGGTAAATATGTATTATCTGGAGTCTGAGAGTATTGACTAAAGGGTTGAGAATCAACTAAATTGACTAATTCTAAAGAGTTCATATGATCTTCAACTAACTTATCTTTTAAAGGGTATTTAGTATGAAATTGTTCTAACTGTTGTTTGAGCTGCCTATTTTCTAATTCTAAGCATTCTATGTCAAAACTAGTCTTAGTTTCTATCTCTCTAATTTGAAATGTAAGTTCTCTTATTTGTACTTCTAATTCTCTATTTGCTAGTCGTAATTCTCTGTTTTCAATACTATTATCTTTTCTGGTATTTTCTAATTTTATCTTATGTGTCATATTTAATTTTTCTAAACAAATTATACAATAGGTTATGCTGCATAATAAACATTGAGCTCTCTTATCTCTGGCTGGAAACCAATTACAATAGCTGCATCTAGTTGTATCAAATCCTAATCCTATCTGAAAACTATGCTGACATTCAGTATCTGGATTACATTCCATCATAAAGAAAGTATCTTGAGTCTTTCCTATTTCTTGGTTA